>CM076580.1:1385427989-1385591008 GCA_034641835.2 Pinus albicaulis | reverse complement strand
TCAAATTCTTCTCTTGAGAGTGGTTTGTGATACAGCTTCAATCTATGACCATTCACAAGAAAAGTGACCTCTTCTTCATCTATAGTTCTGATTTTTACTGCCCCATTATAAAAAATTTCAACAATTTCATATGGCCCAAGCCAATGTATCTGAAATTTACCTTGAAAATCCTTTGATAATGTTTGGTCAATTTAGTGTGTCCTAAATTGCTAACATAAATTATCAACCAGGGATTCGTAAGCTGACGAAGTGTGGCGCACTTTATGTGCAAGATAACCTATCTCTTACTTTTTGTCGTTTTTGGACTTTTATGAAATTCTAAAAGACAAGTATGGTTATGAATGTTCAAGGCAATGATGTCCTTTATAATGATTTACCAACTTCAAACTTAAAAAGGAATTTGAAACATACAATGACAAAACTTGAAAGGAAATGAAAATGTGTTGCTAGCCTAATAAATCAAATAGTGAACTATTGAGCATGAAAACCAAATTATCCTTGCTGCTGTCTAAACACAAAAGAAACTATGCTTAAAGAAATCCAAGAATTGCAACAAAGTAAATCTAAATCAAATTACATCAACTTATATTATGATCCCTCGCCATTAGTCCAGCTATGGCTTTCGGAGGTAACCATAAACAACTTGAGCAACCTGATATCTAATTTGTAGAAAAAGAAACTAATATCAAACTACACACTCATACTTCAATCCCTCACCATCAGTCCAGTTGTGGCTTTCGGAGGTAACTGAAAATGACATGAGCAGCTTAATATATCTAAATCTAACTACTGAAACAAATGTGCAAGACTGAAATAAACAAAGCAGTGCTGGAATTAAACAAAAGTAAATTAGTAGCAGAACAATATTGATTCCATGTCATTAGTCAAAAGATATGCAAATGCCCGGGCTGCCATGAAAAATTATGCTAAAAGCTATGATTTCAAAAAGCAATCTAAGTAAGGAAATATGACAAAACATAATTGAAAGCAACTTATCTAGAAAACATGTAAAAGCCTCCTTGGATAGCAGGGGCCCTCTGCTACCAATTTGGTGTAGTTCTTAGCTCCTTGAAGTTGTAATCAAAACAGCATCAAAGAACTGAATTTCTCTATTAAAAAGAATTCACAAATTTACATCCCATTCCATCTTGAACTTTGTTACAAAAGACTTCTCTACTACTTTTTCATTACTTTCTCATTTATTTCTCATTACCTATGATAGGAGAAAGCTTCTCCTATTTATACAAAATATGAGGAGACATCTCATTAATGGGAGTCCATGAATCTCTCCCTCCATCTCTAGAGTTACAATCAAAATAGGAAATGATAAGACACATGTCTTTCTAGAGTTTCAACACAACTTGAGGAATGAGACACATATCCTCTTAGAGTTTCAATACAACAAGGAAGTGAGACATATATCCTCTTAGAGTTTCAATACAACAAGGAAGTGAGGCATATCCTCTTGATCCCATAATCTTCTCCAACCAAATTCGAATTTGGCCTTAGAGTGCCACATAAGGGTCTTCTAGAAGTCTCCTTTTGACCTACACATGTCACAAAACTCATAACACATATATAGATATATGAAACTATGTTAATTTTCTAATTTCTAATCATAAATTCACTTAAAATACATAAAATAAATAACTTTGGAAAACAAGGATCCTAACCCATATATTTATGAAAATGGTTACTTGATGTAGGGTTTTAGGTAAAATGGCTATGAAATAAGAGCTAAATGGTTATGACATAATGGAAATATGTATGAATATGGAGAACACTTTTGAGACTCAACAGGTTTCTTACCAGTCCATACCTCATGTGGAGTCTTATCCTCCAACGCTGATGAAGGTGATGTTAACTAAGTAACATGCAGTCTCCACTGCCTCTGCCCGGAATTCTTGTCCTAACCTAGTACCACTGAGCATGCTTCTTTCCTTTTCCATCAACATTCTATTCATTCTTTCTACAACTCTTTTTTGCTGAGGTGTGTATGGAGTATTATTCTTCCATGCTATAGCACACTTCTTACAGAACTCTTCAAATTCCTTCTTGCAGAACTCCCGACCATTATCTGTCTTCATCACCTTTATATTCTTCTCTGTCTGGTTTTCCACCAGAGCCTTAAATTATTTAAATCTGTCAAAGACTTCAGATTTCTTCGTCAAGAAATATATCCATGTATTCCTTGAGAATTCATCTATGAATGAAACATAGTACACAGACTTACCCAGTGATGGAACGGACACAGGTCCAAACACATCACTATGTACAAGCTCTAATATCTTGTTTTCCCTCTTAGCACCAGAAGGAGAACTCACCCGATTCTGCTTCCCATATACACAATGTTCACAGAAATCGAAATCCAGGGAGCTATTAGACATACCTTCTACCATACCATTTCCATTCAGTATCTGAAGGCCCTTCTCTCCAATATTTCCAAGCCTTTGATGCCATAGCATGGCCTTTTCTCCAAAGATCGCTAGGCTTTCCGCTCCACTTTCAGGAACCACAGAACTGTTGCACCCATCAATAATAGTGCTACCCTCAAGCTTTTACAGAGTTCCAATATGAACTCCCCACATTAATACCAGTGCTCCCATAACCATCTTATAGGCATCTTTCTTGAACACTGTTTTTACACCTGCATCATCCATCTTGCTTACAGAAATTAGATTTCTGGCCAATGCAAGAATGTGCAGAACACCAAGAAGTGTTCTAATCCTTCCACCTTTCAGCTTCAACTTGAATTTTCCACGTCCAATGATTCTAGCCTTCCTATTATCACCTAAGAAGACATCACCACCATCATATTTCTCATACTCGCAGAACCACTCCCTATGGGGAGTGAAGTGAAAGGATGCACCCGAGTCAATCAACCATGACTCATGACCTATATGTGTATTTGAAGAAGAAGCCAAATACACATCCCCACCTTCATCCAAGGTGGTTTTTGCCTCTGCAGAAGGAGCATCATTAGATCCCTTTCCTTTCTCAGGAGATTTAGATCTGAAGTCCTTTTTGTAGTGCCCTTCCTTTCCGCATTTCCAGCACACCTTTACAAAATTTCTAGGAGATTTAGATCTCCCTCTAGATTTAGATCTCCCACTCGAAACCTTATTCTTGTTTCTGTTATGGGACCTTCCTCGTATAGATAATGCATCTCCATTCTGACCCTCCATATTTCTCCATCTCATTTCCTCTGACAGCAAGGCTGAGACAATGTCATCAAAATTCAAGGTAGTTGTATTTCTACCTATTGCATTAACCAGACTATCCCACGAATCTGGTAGAGAACACAACAAACTGATGCACTTATCTTCATCTGAGATTTTAATATCAATAGATGATAGTTGACTTACCACAGTATTGAAGGCGTTCAAATTCTTTGTCACTGATTCTCCATCCTTCATCCTCAGGTTATACAAATTTTTCCGCATGAACAATTTATTCACCAGAGACTTAGATTGGTACAAAGTCCCTAGCTTTTCCCACAAGGTCTTCGCCGTAGCTTCCCCAGATACATTCAAAAATACTAAATCTGAGACACACAATTGTATTGTGCTCTTTTCCTTCCAATCCAGCTTCTTCTAGTCTTCATCTAACATTGTCGTTGGTTTAGTACTCGGATCTACTACGATCCACTGATCTTTATCCACTAGCAGATCCTCCATCTTGAGCTTCAACAACTCAAAACTCTGACCATTAAATTTCTCGATCTCTATCTTCCTGTTGCTCGCCATCTTCTTTCACCGCAAGAATCGATCCCACAGATCTCCCACTGAATAGGGTCTACCTCAGGCTCGAGAAAAAAACCCCTTAATAGCAAAGGCATCCCCTTGAAGCTGAAACTATTCTGATACCAAATGTAGGTTTTAATCCTGTACAGAAATTATCTGCAAACAAATCTTAAAATAGAAAATAAACAATAGCTAGAGCATAAAACATAAAACAGATAAACAAAGAGATTTTCCCCTGGATCCCAAATCAGGACGTCCAACTTGATTTTTCATTATATTCCTTTTAGTGTTACAACATATATATATATACACATTTCGAAGCATACATAAACCCCAATCCATTAACACTGGATTAGAACATAATCGTAGTTCCCTTGATCGGATCTACAAAATAATAGGGGCTGAAAACCAACATACCCCAAAATCATGTTCAAACCCATGCACAAAACCATAGGTGGATCCGCCCACCGGAAAATAAGGACCGAATTTTTTTTCCGAGGCGCTTCCCTGGACCCCAACAGGGGGGCCTACCGCCCCCCCTATGCCCCCCCCACACGTGATTAGTCGTAGAAATAATATAACACATACCCAACAAGAGCTACAACAATCCAACATGTGACTTTGGCATTGAGCATGTCAAAGAGGAGAATGATGATGTGACAGCCACTTCATTTTAGAATTTTACAGCGCTGTCATTGTTGGGAAGCCTAGATCCATATTGGGAGTCCCAACTCTTGGTAGAATATTCCAAGAACCTCTTCACATGTAAGTTTATTGATGGGAAAATGGAAGATAGGAGGTATAGAGTGGTTGATGGAGTCATTTACTTTCATGATCAGATCTATTTGACTAAAGAATCAAGGCTCAAAGATAAACTACTATATGCAGCCTATGAGATATTTCTTTCTACCCCCACTGATTTCATTAGAACACACCATATTATCTTGAATGGATTCATGTGGGAAGGATTTGAAGAAGATTTATATTAGAATTATCAAATATGCACGTACCATATGGAGATGGAGTAGCAACATAACTCTATGGGAGAGTTAATTCAACCCTCTCTTTCTCTTTTTGAGGAAGGGGATAGATCTATGCACCACTCCATTTGTTTAAGGAGGACTATTGGTGAAGAGCATACTATGTAAATCATGTATTATTTTCTGATTGTATGCATTATTTTACTATATATATGCAGGCCATGACTCCAAAGAGGAGTGTTATACCTTATAAAATTCATGGCCAACTTTGGGGCAAAACTATTTCTGATTATGGCCACTCCCTTGGTGAACAAGGGGAGATCTTGCAGCATGATGGGTGCTTTCCCAAGGCACCAAATATATCTCCCACTTTCAACCATGGTGAGATGTTATGGGCAACAAGTAAGTGGTGGAAAAATCACTTACCACATCTAGATCTGATGCAATCAGGAGATCTATTGCATTGGTTCCACTTGTGGGATTATGATCCACTTCTATCATTGCATTTTATTGGTTTTGTATCACTAGTTTCGATCCCTCATGATGATGATGCTCTGATCTTTATTGGGGACATGATAGGAGGGATGACACATTGGTTGAGTGTGTCCATGGGGAATGAAACTTCCCATGTTTATTCATGCTTCAAGAGGAGGATAGAACATTATAGGGCTTCTACACCATATCTTTTGTTTCTTAATGCAAAAGGCCATATGTTTGACTTATGTCTTTGGGAGGAGCCTCTCACATGGGAGAATTTGTGGCTAGACATGTGTTGCTTGAATCATATTAAGCTAGCACTTCTTATCCTCTACTATTCTCAAGCTTTGGAGAAGCTTATGGCAACAAGAAGGTGGTTGGGTGGCCACTTATTGTACTTTGATTTGAGGCAGCAAGAAGAAGAACAACACTGGTCTCAATGGAGGGACTATTGTCACCATCCTATATATCATATGACACTTATTCCATGTTTCTTTTGGAGCACATATGGTGATGATGCTCTATTCACTATATGCATGGAATATTAGGCAAGGAGGGTCCCTAGAATCAATGAAGGGAATCATGAGGTTCTGAGTATCTTTTGGCTTCATGAGGACTATATTATTGTAGCCCAGGATCAACAGGTCCACATTTATCATAAATGGAGAGAGAGACAGCGTAAGTTGAACATTCTTACCTCTCATTTCTAGCCATGTAGCCCCTATGCATTGCATAAGGAGGGGATTGGTGATTGTTTCTATGAGCTACCAAGGATGGCTCACCTTGTTTGGATGATAGCATGGTGTTTGGAGTATCTCATGGGGTTTGAATCACCAATCATTTATCATCTCTCATGCCTTGAGAAGACCAATGGACAACATATGATTCTTTCTATGTATCTCCCACTTCTTCATGATGACATCTATTTGAGTTATTCACCAAAGGCAAACTTGTATTCTTGGGAGGAGACAAATCCATTGGAAATTTTACAATTTCCTTGTAAGTTGCTTGAGGACAAGAAAAATTTTGGAGGGGAGGACTGTAATATTCCTAATTAGTCCTAAGCTAATTGGAATATCCAATTTTGATTTTATTTATTTGCTTAAAGAATAAATGTGTAAAGGAGGTTCATAAAACTCCTAATAAAGAATAAATCAATGCCAAATATTAAAAAGGCTAAATCTTGGCTATGTAAAAAAGCACCCTTAGGTGTGAAAAGGGATGGACATTTTGACTGGGTCAACCTTGACCAAATCTACAGTGTTGTCTAGAAGGAAGAGGCCATCAATGAGGCACAATGCAGTTCTAGAAGGAGATGGATTGTGTGAAGGAGAAGATTTCATTGAAGGTGGTTTAGGGTTTACAAGCTCTTAATCTATACAAGGAAGGGGATGGAAGCATGTAAAGGGGGTTCATGGATATGATATTTTGATATATTGTCTGTTTAGACCATATAGCTTTATTTGGCTATTTAGCCTAGATTGCAAATGTTGTTTAGCATTGGGATCTCCTATTTAGGAATTCCACCTCTTCCCATTGAGTAACTCTTGGGAGAGTCTTGTATTGCATAGTCCACTATCTGGCTTGAGGCCAAGCTTCTCCTTTCAAATAAAACTTAGATCCCGTTGAAGGTTTGGTTGTATTTCCAAGTTACAGTAAGTGGAGACTAGATATATTCAGATCTAGGACATTTCAGTGCCCTTTTTCAGTGGAGGAATCTTATGCTCTATTGAGGGAAGTGTATTGGAGTGATTGGGAATCATTTCTTGATCTTGGCATGTGGCCAACAATTATCTATACCATACAGCGCAGTTTCTATTCCACATCTACGTTATTCTTGTAAGTGTTGTTGCAGGGAGTTTGGGTGCACCATTTGGAGAGTTGATTTCTGAGTGTTGGGGATCCACCCTTCACGTTGAGATCCATTGGAGGATATATATACTTTTTATATTTTAGATATGATCTGCATGTTTCTAAATACTTCTAAATCACTGAATATTTCTTCAGATATGCATTCTTAGATCTTAGATCTACTGCTTCTACTTGGTGTAATGCTCAAAACCTCAAGGGGATCTGGAATAGGAGCCTTTATAGTGCATGGATATGTTATGGCTCTGATCGTTTATGAAAATATCTGCTCTAGATCTGACATGTAATCAACAACAGCTTGCATCCTAATAAAATAACGTTGTCAAGGCAGTTTCAGTCCTTACATGTGGTTGCAACACCTCTTTTGAGGGTTTTTCTTATGTTTATGTCTTGTATTTCCAACTATGCATCTTATGAGCCTCATTATACATCTATATTTCCAATGTAAATACTATTGAAGAACATTTTTATTGGCCTCCTGCTATGTTTTAGATGAACTGCATTATTTTAATGCATGGTTGTTTAGTATTGCTGCATGCTCCCATTTGGGATATTACAACCGATCATGTTCCTTCTTACCATATGGGCCCCACTGAATGCCTAGTGGAAGTATCAATTCAGATTTCTTGTGTATTTCATCCCTGCATAGGGATAGTCTTCAATCATCAGGATCTGGCCATCTAGCCATTCGAAGAATGAATCATCAAAACAGTGACAGACTGGACGCTCTCAAGTCCGCGACATCAAAGTTGACCAGTGAGCCTATGTTGGCACTCGCGGTCCCAATGCATCCATGATAATCCTTGGACTCATTGTGGGCACCCACTCTAGTATGTAGGACACAATCAATGTTCCATACCGAAACTCTCATTGGGTCTGGGTCTTACATGTCGTTAGTTCTTCTCAAACCCGGTGGACAACACCTTCACACCATTCAAAAACCCAAGGCTGCATGTAATCCAAAACCAACAATACCTGGGCCTTGATGGCCACGTGCTGACTCTTGGCTACTACCAAGTGAAATATCATCCATAAAAGAGACCTCATCGGTCTTGAGACCACCCGTGCTATATGAACCCAGTTTCTTACCGACGCAGTATTGTTTATGCAGTGAGTTCGGATCAGATCCGTAGTAGTGCGGGGATCAGCCCTGGAACTTGTCAGATTAGGCCTCTGTCCTCTACATGATAGGCCAATCAAGTAGTATATGTCATCTTTCTCGATCGAGAGTTCATTACCCCCGATGTGAAAGACATGCTGCTGATCATCCCACTTCAGGATTATCCATCTCAGAAGGTCTTTCTGCCCTGTCATCAGCTCTAAACAAGCATACTTCAGTAATCCACATCTCTAGAGAACCAAAAAAGTAGCAACATTGGCAACCATTTTGTTTTCTTCCCATTCATGCTCTCTTTCGCACCAAATACTCATGGTAAATTTCTTCACACATACATAAGAAATATTTCCAATTGATTAGTTTTAGGCTGAAACACTATAGTATTGAGAAAAAAAAGTTTGAAATATGTTTCTCCTGGCTAACACGGGCCCTAGTTCAAAGTAGAGCATGCTAACGCATTTTCCATTAAATGGAAGTGTGTTTAATGTGGCTCTCACACTGGGCACCTGCTTTAGCTGCTCAAAAAATTTAGGGCCTGCTAAAAACCAAATTTTCAGCCATTAAAAACAACTAAAATGACAATGGAAAGCTAGATGAAGGTTCAAGCTCTTACTTGGATCTTGCAGAATCAACAACCGTTGCCCGGTTCGTCCACAATCGACAGCTGAAGTTTCACCTCTTTTTTCACTCTAGAGCTCCATCACAACACTAAAAACAGTGAAAATGGAGGTATGACTCACTCAGTTAGTCTGTTAAAATTAGTAAAATCCTGCTATATTTTGTCGCAAATATTGGTTTTTAAATGTCATCGATGCTCTGATGAGTTGTTAGTGTTCATGTGCATTTGACCATGTTTGACCCGGTGGCGAGCTTTCTTTTTAGGGACTTTTTCTAGATTGTAAAACCAAAAAAAACCCAAGTTTCCTTCGTCGGGATTGTTAAACTACTACAACGAAGAAATATGTGCCATTATTTTCCATCTTTTTCTAGCTCGTTAAAAAATAAAAAAAGTAACCGAGTTTTTCTCTGTTGGACTCGTTAAAAATTCACGGAGAGCATCGAGTTTTTCTTCGTCAGACTCATTAAAATTCCATGAAGAATATTTAGTTTAATATGTCTCCTCGTACTCATAAGAAAATGAGGCATAATTCCATTAAACATAGGTTTTTCACTTTATCCAGATTCAATAGACTAACTTACGGAAAATGAACTGTGTCGGGCTTACTGTTCTCCCTTTGTCATGCCTAGTTATCTAACATGACAAAGGTACACCCTGGAGTTGTCTTTTACAATATTTTTCAGACTCTCTAAATATGAAAATATCACCGAGTTTACCCATATGGACTTGTTAAACTTAATCATACGGGGACAAATTTGGACAAAGTGGATACTTATTCTATTATATTCTAAAGGTCAATTTGGCAGCACAAAATCTTGAACATGGCACTTCCCAGAAAACTCACTCGCAATTAGTCGAACCCTACCATCTATGAGTTTAGCCTTCATATGCCAACCCCCGTGCATTGGTGAATCCTGACACCCTTTGGTGTTCGTTAAGCCTAAGCTGCCTGGTACCCTATTTCTGTGCCTTCTATTGTTCGAGAGGATCCTGCTATCTACTGCTCCTTATATCAGCCAAGGCATCATATACCAGAAATTATTTGTCGTCAGTTACTCCCATTTCTCTTGACTATCTCCAAAAAAAAATCATCTTTTTCCATTTCTTTTCGACTGATGTAGGATGGCCCAGTGCCTACCTTTCGACATATCTCTTCCTATCGACTTCAACATCTTTTATAGGAAGTTGATCCAGAAATACATCAGTACCCGGGTACTTGTAGACATCACTGGAAGGTCACATTGTATTTGGTCTAGGGTTCTCATTATTGGCTCCCAATCAAATGATTCTATGAGTGTTCAACATCAACTCCTTTTATTCACACTCGCTAGATTGTATTGTGCATCTTGGGGACCACCATCCTTATAGGTGGTCACCCTTGCATTCGTTAATATTTTTTGTTATTTACTGGTAATCAGATAATTTCCCACATGTTCAACTACAAATCCTTCATTCACATGTGCGAAAATATGCAGTTTAGTGAAGCGGGGACCAAGACCTTGGGTTGAGGCTTATATCATTTCAATTGTGTTTCCTCTCCCAAGCTGCAATATTGTTTTTGGAGATACCTTATCAGTTTGATCCCGTCATGACATAAGCTTACAGATTGTGCTTAACGGTGGACACACTGGTCATATCTATGTTTTAGAGAAATCATTTTGAAATAGCTACTGACCATGGGAATACCTGACTCAAGACAGATACTGTATTTCTGACATATTTTGTTGTTTCAAGTTTTCCTTGTCCTCTGATTCCTCTCATTCTACTACACTTATTATAAATTATTTTGGCCATTATCTTCGCCTCTAACCTCACACTTTAGGCGGCATATGTTACAGGACAAATGACCTCCTCATCAACTCAAAGGAGAAGGTAACATGGAAGGAATAAAATGACCTAGAAAAGGCCCATTTTTGCTAAGGTAACACACCTCAATAATAGCTAGGAAGAGTTATAGCGCACCCTAGCCATGCAAAGGGAGCATTAATGCCTAGGGTAATGCTATGTCTTGCCCAAGGGGCAATTTTATCCATGTTTGAATGTGAAAAGGGAAATATCTTGCAGAAACTGACTAGCATTTCTAGCTTTTCCTGAGAAAGAGTCAGTTCAAAATTAGAAACTAATGGCACAAAACTTTTATTAGACATTTCCAAACACAACTAAACTCCTATGGAAGGAAAAATAAAATAAAAGCTAGGACACATCTAGATCTTTCTCGATTTGAACTGGTTTAAAGAGTTGGCAAGGTTTTCCCTCTCCATTTCCTATAAATTGGAGGTGTGGGGTTTTGGTCTAAGGTCGAAAATTTGATTATATGTGGAGTAGAATTTCATTGTTGTAGTGTGAGGCTTGAAGATTGGTGAGGTTCATTGAGGTCTCTTTTCCTTGAGCATCATCACACTTGGAGATAGAGAAACAAAGAGAGGAATTGGAAGGCTGAGGAGGGCTTGGTACAACTAATGGTTGTAATCCTTCCTTTTATAAATCAATAGAACTATATCTGTTTTGTCCATTTGATGCATCAATGTCACATTTGTTGTTCATTTGTCTATGTAGCATGATGTGAATGGCTTATATCTGCATAGTTTAATGTTAGTTATATACTAGTTTAATTGTTAGAGAACTATACTGTTGTGAGGATTACATGGGTGCTTTTATTGGTTGCAGGATCTGGATTTGGAGCCAGTGAGGAAGTATTTCTACCTCGTCACTTAGCGCTCTCTATAGGATTTTCCATCCACAAAGAGGAAATCATTCCAAAACTTGTTTTTTCAATTATATATTAGTATGAACATGTATGAGGCACCTTTGGAAATTTACAACTAATCTTAAAGTCCGCCTCAGGGACTGGAAAGCCCTGAGAGGGAGATTCAATAACCACCACCCAAGAATATTACCCTACAGCAGACATCATCCCCAAGACCAATGAAATAGGGTCTATCATCCCCTATCATTTCAGTTTTTACATTCCCTAAGACAAGAACAAACCATCCATGACTTTTATTGCAAGGTTCCAAAGGTTTGAAGTATATGTTATATCACTTATGAGCTCACCAACATAGCCTCTCAAGGGACGAAATGCTTTGCATATGTAGCTCCCTCCATTCAAGGGTGCTCTGCAATGCACTTCCTGACATTCAAGAGTGTGTTGGTCAAATGGGAGTGAAATTCTCATTGTTCTGAAATCTCCACATGGAAAGTGCCTTCTAGAAGAGTCCATATGTGTCAAACTTCAAATCCATGTGTCCATGTAACACCTTTGATATTTGGAACATGTCTTTCCTATTATTAGAAAGTCATTGATTGAGAAACTACCTTCAGTTGTCCTATAAATTGAGCACAGATCTTAGTGGTAGGGAAGGAATAAATTTGGTAAAGAAATGTTGTTGCATTCTCAATTGAGAGTGATAGGAGTCATATACTGCTGGTGAGATGTTTATTGTGATGAGGCTAGGATGATGCTGGAGCTAGTGACATCAAATCGATCGTTGGTTGTAACATCACCCTTTTATCCATTAATAAAGGTTGCTGCTCATTTTCCCATATATGTATCTATTTATGTTTCTACTTTTCATATCATGGATTCTTAACTGATATATATGTTTCATGTTTAATCGATTTAACTAATTAAGATAAGTAGGCATATGTATATTGCAATCTCTTTGTTTTTTAGTGTTTATACTTGCAAGAACTAGTCTGGCGATCTAAGTTGGATTGGAAGCTACAACAAGAGTGACATAAGGAGAATAGGAAGCGCTTGGATTACAAGTAAGTTCCTCTATCTTTATGTGTGCCTATTTACTCTTAGAGAAAGTGTTTGAAAAGTCTTTGATCTATTGTTCTAAATGCATAGCACCACATTTAGGGAATTTTTTTTATCCCTAATTCATAATTCCGCATAACAAATTGGTGACTCCACTGGGGAGTTTCCTTATCATTCTTGGTGTTTTTTCCTCTGCTTATCCACCCAGTAGCATCTACTATCAATTATCAGAACTTTGAATCAAATAATTTCATTAGAAGTGTGTTTTGTATCTTTAATTTTGAATCTCTGTTGCGCCCAACGCACTATTGGTCAAGATACATTGCTTTGCATAGCACTGTATCCCACTCAGGGGTGCTTTGCAACACATTTTCTCCCTTTAGAGACTACATTTCCACCTTATCCAACTAAATTCCCTTTGAATTTTTCATTGCCATCATACTCAACCTTTTGTTTGTTGTGTTTTCAATTATCTGATACCTCATAGAGACTAGTGAATTTTCCTGATTCTTCCTCCTTTGAAAAGTAATTTTGTTCAATGTCTCTTTATCATTGACAAATAAAATTCAAAATATTTATTTCTGCATTAGATCCATTTGTTTTCGTAAAGGAAATTATCGTTAAATTCTTCTTTTCCTATAGGAAAAATTGTAGTTCCATTCTTCATGTTTCCTAAAAGAGAAATTGTTGTTAAATTCATCATTTCTCAAATAAGAAAGCATTTGTTTTTTGTTGATTTGATGCATATAGTTTCCCTTTTGCATTCACATTAAGGGAACTAAAAATAAAAACATGCATTTTCATATAGTGAATTGTGTTTTTTTCATAGGAACAAGTTAGGAAAGCTGCATATTAGTTTGTGCTCTTTGTTGTTTGCTCTCAAAAATGATTGCTCTTTCCATTTAGTAGCTAGGATTTTCATTGAAAAAGCTAAAGTTGAATTTTTTTTTTTATCATTTTAGTTGGAATTTTAGGAATTTCCATCACATCATTGCAGTGAACCTTGAAAGGAAAATTGATAAACAAGATCAACTTAAAATTTACATCAATTTACCTAAAAAAACATTGGAACCATAACGATAACATCTAGAAGGTCTAGGCTAGAGACGTGTTATGGCATTGTTAAACATAACAGTTGTCGTTAATTGTCTGCGATACATTATGAGTGTGATATCTCACTCCATGTACGTAAGTATTTCGTAGCCCATCCACTTACCTTCGGGTATATCGGGCGGTGTTATAGAACGAAAAGTATAAAGGGGTGCTCTCACTGTGCGAATTCACATTAGACAGCACTAATACAGACTTGGGCCTCCACGTACCTTTGGGTATATTTTGGAGGAAAAATTTAGGTTGTTATCCATCCATAGTGAACCGAGTTGACCACCTTGTAAATTGTGATACACCGAACACAACATTCGGGGAGATTGCCTGCCTATACTTCTTGGTTCGCTAGGAGGTATTCTACAATTCATAGTTTCTTGGTAAACCTTTTGCCTGGCATTACCCTTTTATTTTCTTTACTTGTTTTTGGTCATAAAATAAATCAGTCATCATGGAAGAAGAAAATCCCTTTCCCCATCATTCGCGTAGAATTTCATTGAAACCACCTTTACCACCAGAAGCCTCTTCTGGTCGGTGAAGGCGACATCGCTCTACGAAAACCAGTACCATCGGTAACTCTGGTGAAGCATCAACTTCACATATACCAGATTTTGCACAAGTTATTTCTACAAATCTTGTTTCATCTACTATTTTCGAGACGGACTCCTCACAGCTACTCGTGGTCACGATCCATCCAATCAGTGAGACCATACCTCCTGAACCCAACATTGTTCAACTGGAAGTTGATCCAGATCCTATCTTTTTTTTTCCAGAACATCTGCATCTCGAAGTCGAACGACCGGAAGTTGTTCCTGTATCGATCACCCCACAATCTATTGTAGCTATTGAGTCTCCCATATCGCACAATCAACCTACTGAAATATACTTTGGGCCTGATGGTGAAATCCTTCCACCTGGTTTAATTTTGTTTAAAGAAATAACACAAGACGAAACACCTTTAACTCCAACTCATTTTGGGGCAGTGCTTTACCTGTATGAGTCTTTTCCTCAATCACCTACCTCTACCTTTGTTGATCCTATGCATATTCAATTTCCCTTCGATCCAATAGGGTATACATTTGGTCAAGTAACCATGCCTAAACCAACATCTTCGTCTGGACCATCTGTTCCAATTGTGACAGCACCTACTCTCACTACCTCGTCAATGTTCACAACTTCACGAGATTCATATTTTCATGGTGACCCTATGGTCCCATCAGGTTATAAATATTTATCTGGAATTTTCTCTGGTGCATCTTCAAATCCATGGACTTCACCAATGTCATCGTCTGATATTCTAACTAGTAAACCTATAGTGAGTACTGAATGACTTGATCCTTTATATCCATCATCAGGGCAATATCAATCTGATCCATCTGGGTATATTCCATCCAACTGGACTCCCTGCATTTGGAGAACAATATTTTTCATCTTATTATACTCATCATGCTAGGGGGAAACCTATCGTCACCCACTTTGATAGTAATCCATTGTTATTTGGTCATCCTAATATCGAAATGAATGTTTTTCAATGGTAGCCCACTTTGCCTATCCAACAAAAAATGGTTGTACACTCGTATCAATCGGTTCAACCTATTGCACCCAAATCAATTCCACTTGTTAATACATCTTTACCCCTATTACAGACTCAAACTGTTGTACCTCAACCATCTCAGGTGGGTCTTTCAACTCAATACTATCAAGTATTAGGCCCTCAGACTCCAACTCCTTTGGCTGGTTTACAACAACCACCTATATCCGAAATCATTTATTCACAAGTTGGATTACCATATTATGGGATGTCGTAGCTAAAACCAGGTTATAGCTACCCTCAACCGAATCCAAGTTATCATAATTTGGGTTATAACATTGGTGGATAGACCCCTTGGCAGCCACAGGCACAATGACACAACCTTCATTTCAACAAGTATTGTACCCAGGTTTTGGTCAACATAATCCTCAAGCGTTTTACTATCAAAACAACCTCTATCTGGGTTACCAGCAACAGATTCCTTATGATGGTTCTCAAAGCCCCGTTGCCCAAGAAATTCCATCATACTCTGGTTATGCTCAAACCAACCTCAATTGACAGTTTCCCTTTGTTGCAACTTTAGAATTACTGGATTTAAACTGACTCACCAATGATCTAATCAAGTATGTTCCTTGGTGGCCAGTGATACCTCACAAATTACCCTCGGATATTCTTAAGTTCAATGGAAACCCTAGGGAAGACCCGTCGACTCATGTTATAACTTATTATTTGTGGTGTTCATCTAACTCCCTAAATTATGACTCTGTTCGACTATGTATTTTCTAGTGTACGCTCACTGGTCCGACCACAAAATGGTACATTGAGTTACCTAGAGCTTCTTTTGATTATTTCACTAACCTAGCTACTGTATTTTTTACTGAATTACAATTACCCATACGATATAAAACTGGAACGGAACTCTTTACTAATTTTAAATAGACTAATTCTACTCACATTTCTGATCATATTCATGAGTGACGTCGTCGTCGTAGAATGGTTAAGACATTTGTTCCTGATCATATCCTTGCAGAGTGGTTCATTAATTCCCTGTTACCATCTATAACTGAGGCTATGGCTAAGGGTGGCATCGTCACTGAAGAGAAGGTCATTTTTCGTGACCAATATTTAGACTTGATTTATACTCAGTCTAGCATGTTCTATGAGAAAATTCCTAACGCGTCACGATCTAATTTTACTGTTCCTCCTCCATCAAAGGACTCTCATGCTGGAGACGGTATGATCGGTACTGCAAGCACACATCACTCTACTACATCTGATCTTGCACCTTCTTCTGAAATACATGTTGTGTCATCTGACAAGGGAAAAAGTGAAAAGCAACCTAGAAGTAAGAAAAAAGGGAAATCAAATAAAAAACAAACTTCTACCTTGCAGGAAAGATCATCTGATCAATCGTCTAGAAATCGGAAACCTCGTTACCCTTGCATAATCTCTAATCAGGAACACTTTGTTTAGGATTGTCCTCACTGCGCTGAAGTCTCAAAAATGGTTAAGACCTCACATGCGTCAGCTATGTTGACAGATCCATTTCCAAATCCGGACACAAATTTGGTTGCTATGGATCCAGCTTCTATTTCCCAAGTGCTTATGCTATTTTTCATGAAGTCATCGAAAAATGTTTTTGTGTCAACACGTAATAAATATTACGGTAGTAGGTTTATGACTACTGATCAACCTACTACCTTGACAAAGAATCTATCCACAGAATCAATACTACCACCTGCTATTCTTGAATTGAAAATCAAGCCACCGAAGGGAGTCGTTCATAAATTGACATTTAATCCTCGAACCAGAGCTGCTCAAAATTATAATATAGCTAAAGATTTGGCTCAATCCCCTTCAGCTATGTCAGCGCTTGAGGTAGTGCAAAATTTTCCCTCCCAGAAACAGGCTTTGTTTTCATCAATTGGTGGAATTGATCCGACTGATTCTAATCTCGTAGCCTTTAATCATATGGGCTATGTGCTGCAATTACCAGCAAAATTGGCATTCTCCATCCAAGTAAATGTTCTTAATCACCTTGTTCATTGTACTATTATTGATGAGGGAGAACATATGTGCATTATGTCTCTAAACTGTTGGAAGTCACTTGTCTCGTCGCGCCTATCTCAATCGCCAATGACGTTGAAATCTTTCGACGAGCGTACATATAAGCCTTGCGGTATTATCAATAACCTGCATGTTGAACTAGGTGGAAAAATAGTGAATGTTGAAGTTGAGGTTGTTGACGGACCCCTTGACTACAATATTCTACTTGGAAGGCCATGGGTATATGCTATGATTGTGATAGTTTCTACATATTTTAGAATGATCGCCTTTCCACATAAAGGTGTTATCATAGTCATCAATCAGCTATCCTTCGTTGCCTCCAGTTCCCAGGTAACTGGAAGTGTTCCGTTAGTTCACGCACCCCAACTCGCACTTCAAAACATTAGCGTAGGACTCTTAAATGATTCCACTCTCATGGGAACCTTTTCATTACTACCACCTGCGATGTCAGCATAAATTGCAAGTATAGAGACTTGCTACATGATCTCTTCCACTCCATCTAGCTTAAGGAAGAGTACGAGTGATTATGAAGTTGTTACGTTGGATGAGTTTTTGGTGCCTAGCCCTATTGAGCTAGCATAGAAATCAAGCTATCTGGCTTGGGCGGCGAATCTGAAATCATCATTGCTGGTCATTTGGGTTGATCGTTCATTAGATTTTGGTACTCCATCTGACCCTTTTTCCTCAACTTTCTTGGCAGATGAGAATATTTTGGAAAAATTGATGTCAGAAGGAGAACCATGGGAATATTATCATCATCATTCCCATCTTCTAGATTATGAAGAATATTATCTTAGTGAACTATATCACCCATCGATCAAAAATTTATTTTCAAATTCTTTTCCTATTAATGCAATCTATTCCGAGAATTTTATCTAATATTCAATAAACCATATCTATCGATATTTTGACCAAACCCGGTGTTGTAGAAAACATTCATGTCAGCGTGTCTTGTTCTCCATCAGAACTCAAAACATATCACTCTCTCTTTCGTGAATTCCGTGAAGTATTTTCTTGGTCTTACAAGGAAATTCTAGGCATAGATACTAGTATCGTTGAACACACTATTAATATATACCCTGATGTCAAACTGGTACATCAACGCCTTCATCTTATTCATTCGAAGAAGGCCGCTTTCATTAAATCAGAAGTTGAAATTTTTTTGCGTGCTGGTTTCATTTGCCTTGTTCCACTAACTGAGTGGGTTTCCAAAATCATTCCTGTTACACCATTTTTTGGTCATCTAACCTATTAGCATTAGATGGACCCAAGTACACCATGTAAGACCAATTTTACCCTAAGTAAAATTTCTTTCACTATGTAAAATAACTTAATAAAACACATTTATTAGGTTTTTTATGGTCTAAATAGGAAACCCCAAAAGGAAATATTAAACAAATCTACATTTTTTTTATTTTCCTCAAGGAATAATTAGTTAAAAAATAGTTTAATTAATATTCCTGGTTATATTTAACCCAAAATAAGGAAATTAATTAGATAAATCATTATTTATCTTATTATTTTCTAAATAATAATTATTTAAACCTTATTTAAATAATATTCTTTGTTAAATATGACTAATTCGCCCTTAAATAATTAAACAAATCATTATTTATTTGATTATTACTCAACCACATCCTTAAAATGATAAATAAATCATTCATTTATTTATTATTTACAAATAAATGGATTTGACCCAAGTCAAATTCCTTTTCCCTCAACCAAATATAATAAAATATTCCACAAAAGTTGGCTCTTGATTTGGTTAATAATATTTTAACTATGCACCAATATCTAGATTAACTCAATATTTTGTTATAAATAGAAGGGTTTTCCCATTCATTTACCACCTTTTGTTGCCTAATGATCACTCTGGATCTATACTTTTGGTCTGATTATTGATCCACCATCATAGTCATATTTTACAATCATTTTTTGTCTGGGTTTTCTACACCATCAAGAGAGAGGAATTCTAGATCTGAAGTGTTGAGGACTTACAAGAACCCATCCCATTGAGGAGAACAAGGAACACCCTCTTATGTTTTCCTCCCAGGTTTCATTAATAAAAAATTCATTTGATATATTCTTGTCTTGTCTATTGGATGCATGGAGTAAATCTTGTTTTTTCTACTGTTTAATGTCTTCTAATGCTTAGATCTAGATTTTTTCAGCATTTATCTTGATCACCTAACTGCAGATTTGAAGATATTAGTAGTCATTTTTGTTGTTAGGTTTTTTTGTTATGCGTAGCTAAAGTGGTATTTTTTCATACACTTGGAATTAAGATTCATACTAACAACTGGCGACTCCACATGGGTTTACGATTACGACCACTATCATTTTTTTGATCCTTGCATATCCAGCTGCTTCAAACCCTAGAATTTCTCTTTAGCCCCTTATTTTTTCTTTTCTTGATGTTGTTTTTAACCTATAAAACCCTAAAACGATAAAAATTCTAACTTTCGCTTGTTTTCGGACCTATTGCGCAAGTGATAGACATCAGCCATAGCTAAGACGACAATTTTTTCTGAAACCTGCCACCGAGAGTGCCAGAAGTGTAGGTCACACTTTTTGGCCCAAAATCTGTGACTTGGACCTTCAGGGTGCACTTTTCAGCCCAAAAACTGTGACCTCTGCTGAAAACAGGTTAGAAACTATGACCTAGACTTTTTGCAGGGATTTTTCTAAAAGTTTTCTGGGTTTGTCTGAGCCACTGTTCAGGTTTGTCTGACCTCCACTTTCGCCCATTTTGGACCTGTAATTGTTCTTTTTTGGTCAACTAAGTGGGAACCTAGCCCCCTAGGGCTTCAGTACCCTCCACTTTTTGTGGAAGAGTTTTTGTTGTTGCAGGTTGTCTGAAATTTCAGAGTCTTCAACCATTTTTTCAGATCTGATACCTCACCTTCAGATCCACTTTAGATTGGCTTGTTATCCATCCAAATCACTTCATCTAGCTTTGTTTGGGTTTTACTCTAGGTTTCACTTATCCGAATGGAAAATGGCATCAACTCATGGTATTCATCTACCCATGTTATCCATCCACCCATGGAATTTACCCATGGTATTATAAATGGCATCGACCCATGGTATTCATCCACCCATTATATTTATTCACCCATGGTATGTATCCACCCATGGTATTCATCCACACATGGGATTTACCCATGGTATTGTAAGTGGTATCTACCCATGGTATTGGCCCATGGTATCCACCTATGGTATTGTATCTCAAAAAAGGCTATAAATAACAAGCCTCACTTTGTAAAAGGACAGATTGTCTGCCACAATGTAGCTTCTACAGTTATTCTCTGTTTTAATAAAACAAGTTTCTTTGTGGTTTTATTTTCTTTGTGTTATTTCTTTTTCTGGCATTATAATTTTGCAGATCTGGTCACATCTATTTCAACTTTTTAGATCTTGGGGGTCTCCCCCCAAGATCCGGATCAGTGGTATCAGATTCAGGTTACGCCTCCATGGGAATGAGGGTTTGAAACATATTTCAGTTTCAATGTTTGGCAGCAATCTTCAGCAAAATCCATGAATGTTTTTGGGCGGCGAGTTTTCAGATCAGATCTGAAAATTCTGGTAAAAAATTTGCAAAAACAAAGACCAGATCTGGATTCCTTGTGAAAAAATACTCAAATTCAAAAAAAAAATCGGCCAAATTGGAGTTCGGATGAGGGAGATATCGCTGATTCAAAATCAGCAATGTTGAAGCAATTTTTCTGACGACAATTCATGGACGGCGGCTCTCCTGTCATTTTTCAAAATTTCCAGTGAAATTTTTTAGAAGAATGGATATATATCTGAGCTCCTCTTGAAAAATCACCCAATTTCAAAAAAAAAATCGGTCAAATCGGAGTCCGGATGTGGGAGTTATCGTTGATTTAAAATCAACTATTTTTTTCAGAAATTTTGTGACGGCGAGACAACTCCAGCGCGAATCTGAGAGTCTAGAGTCTCCAGATAGTGGTTTCAAACGTATGAGAAGATGCAGAATGATCATTCCATTTCCAAAAACAGGCTATAATAAATATGCTGAGTTATATTGACCAAGTTATGCTCATTTTAAATCTGGAGCAGCATTCAGAGCAGGTTCCCTTTGGAGACGTGCCCTCCCACCCCGCTTTAGTAGGCACCTGCTTCACCTTCATCAGTTTCATCGTAGTAGAATTCGGCTTGGGTTATTTGGAGATGTTCCCTCCCACCCCAAGCTATGTAGGCACCTGCTACTTCATCAACAATCAACATCACAGTTATGGGTCAACCGCACAAAATCATTTTCATCGAAGTCCATTTGCTAGGCCGCACACTGTTAGTCACACAGTTGGTCACAAGCATTACAGGGTATCTCTATCCTCGGATCTTCGTTTTTCATGGTTTTGGTTCATCCACAAACCCACACTTCATCAAAGTCCATTTGCTAGGTCGCACACTGTCAATATCACAGTTGGTCACAAGCATTACAGGGTATCTCTATCCTCGGATCTTCGTTCATCACGGTTATGGGTTAACTACACAAAACCCTTCTCTTCAATGGCTCTTCATATTCAACAAAGGCTTCTCAAGAGGGAACTTCACGCAATGGGGACCATTGCTTCTTAAGGAGGGAGGAATGATCCGAATGGAAAATGGCATCAACCCATGGTATTCATCTACCCATGTTATCCATCCACCCATGGTATTGTAAATGGCATCGACCCATGGTATTCATCCACCCATGATATTTATTCACCCATGGTATTATAAGTGACCCATGGTATGTATCCACCCATGGTATTCATCCACACATGGGATTTACCCATGGTATTGTAAGTGGTATCTACCCATGGTATTGGCCCATGGTATCCACCTATGGTATTGTATCTCAAAAAAGGCTATAAATAACAAGCCTCACTTTGTAAAAGGACAGATTGTCCGCCACAATGTAGCTTCTACAAGTATTCTTTGTTTCAATAAAACAAGTTTCTTTGTGGTTTTATTTTCCTTGTGTTCTCTCTTTTTTTCTGGCATTCTAATTTTGCAGATCTTGTCAGATCCATTTCAATTTTTTTTAGATCTTGGGCACCTCCCCTCAAGATCTAGATCATTCACTCCATTTCCTTTCAGGAGATAACCTTTCGCCACCTTTTTATAGCAAATTTTCCTCTAATTTATTGTTGTTTTATGCACCACTTTCCAACAGATTTTGTCTTTTGGATCCCTGTCCCTCTTGACCTTAGATCTATTAGCTTTTTTAGTGTGTTTTGATTTTCTTTTTTTACTCACCTATAGACTAGTTATTGAGAGACCCGCCTCCTTGGGTTTAGATTATTGCATTATTAGCTGTTTATTTTCTATTTTTGCAGGCCTATATACTATCATTTGTAGGTTTATTTACAGCTATACAACACACTTTTTCTTTTTCTCTACAAACGTCTATGTTTAAAAATTAAAATTTACACACTTTTACACACACACCCTAAGCAAAAAAGGGCTTGGTTAACACCGCTAAGAAAAGACTCTAAAACATTGAAATCAATTGATCTTGCACCTCTTTTCCCTTGTTTCAACATTGTAATCAGTTGATCCTGCACCTCCCTGCCCTTGTCGGTCTCTTTTTCCTTTGTGTCGTGTTTGTATCGTCACCATTGCGCCACGAAGGTGTTTATCCTGGAGACTTCTTGGCCTTCATCCTCAGTTTCCGGTAGGACGACTTACTCCTCCACGTAGGATTCGAGTTAGTCCTCCACCGAGTCTGCACACTAAATTTTATTCTGGTCCTTTGGGTTCTCCTTCTCGCTCCGCCTTTGGTTCTCCCCTTGACACCTTCACCATGTCTAGTGCAGGACCTAATGTTGGTGGTAACCCCAGCCCTCAAGCTAGGAATACCACTAGTGGGACCGCAACAGACACTACCCCGGCTATACCCTTGCTCCCCTTCATGGCAGGCCTCAGCCTCCCCGATTTTGACCAATTGATAAACGACCCTATACACCATGACACTAATTGGCCTGCTATGCCAACAAAGCTCCCTTCTGACATCCCAAAGTTTGAAGGCCTTGCTGGAGAAGATCCTTCAAATCATATTTGATCTTTCTACATGTGGTGTTCATCTCACTCCATTACCAATGACTCTATCCATCTTCGGTTGTTCCAACGAATGCTTACAGGTGAAGCTTCTAAGTGGTATGTTGATCAGGCCACTTCCTCTAATACCACCTTTGCGACTCTTGCCCAGGCTTTTTTGTCTTACTTCCAGCTTCCCCTTCGTTATGACACTGGGATCAAACTTTTGACTTCTTTCCGTCAATCATCTGCAACCCGCCTATCCGATCATGTCCAGGAATGGCGGAGAATAAAGAGCCTATGTCAATCCCCTACCTTTTAAGACCATGTCTACATGGATTGGTTCCTTAAATATCTCTTGCCTCTTATCGGGAAATATGTCGCATTGCATTTTCTTGAAACCGAAGAAGCTACCCTCCAAATGGCATTAAAATATGACCTGATCTACACTCAGTCAGGTTATGTTTATACTGTTCTACGTGATCTTCCCAGACCTGGTGGTGCCAATGCACCAGGGGCACCTTAAGCCGCTGACGGTATCATTGGAGCTCTCTCTTATCCATACGCTCAATCTCCCATGAGCTATGGTTTTCCTGGGGGGGGGAGCAGCACCTCTTGCACTTTCCCCCCTCCTGGTAGCACGTATCCAGGATACGGCATGCCTCCTATTTTGGCCCAAACTCCTACTTACCACACTATTACACAACCTCTTATTATCCGTATCCGTGGCTTGGTGCTCCAGCTCCTCCAGCATTAGCACCTCTACCTCCCTTGCCTTCTCAACCCCCGCAACAGTAGCCACCACCCCCTCAAGAGTAGGTGGATGCACAACAGGGATTTGTGACTACCCAACCACCTGAAGGATGGGTGGCCACTCAACCTCTTCCATTTGATACCTCTGATTACCAAGTTCTCATGATGAACTCTACCTAAACTCTAACCATAAACATCAATCTTCAGACTCGGTCCCGTCAATACAACAAGCCTCCTGCTACGTCTGTCCCCAAGCCACCTCCTTTGGTCTCTACATAACCTCTTTCGCCACCTAATGGTCTGTTGCAGATCCCTCAGCATAATACAGAGATTCATACCAAGATCCCCAAAGGACCACTATGTCAAAATGCTTCTTCTGGCAAAGCTTCCCATTCGTATAGCATAGTAGATGATTTGGCCCAATCTCCTGTTGCCATTTCAACGCATAAACTCATCCAGTCGTGCCCTTCACAACGAAAAGCTCTACTATCTGCCATGGGAGTTGTATATCCTTTCGACAATTGATTGATTATCTTTGATGTTGACTGGTCAGAACATCCTCCTCTCCCTGCTTCCATCACCTTCCAAATCCCATTTAAGATCCAGAACGCCAATGTTTCCCGGTGCATTATTGATGATGGGGCATCCACCTGTGCAATGTCTGCTTCGGTTTGGAAGCAACTCAAATCACCTAAGTTGGATCCTTCCACGATTACTCTCTGAGCGTGGGATGGCCATGCCTCCCAGCCCATTGGCTTATTCTGCAATTGTCCTATTACTCTTGCGAGCAAGACTGTTTGCGTTGATGTAGAAGTCATAGATGCCCCCTTAGATTACAACATTCTATTGGGTCGTAGCTACACCTATGCAATGTATTTTTTCCCATATGTAGTTCACCACAAGATGTTCTTCCCTCATAATGGAAAGATAGTCACCATTGACCAGTTGAAATATTACGAACCGAAGTCTCAGAACTCCTCTGAGTCCACCATCTCTTCGGTGGACAATAAGCAAACCGTCGATCCTTTGACTAGTGTCTCACCTGGATTCTAAAAAGATTCCTCATTGCTTGGGAATTTCCCTGGTCTCCCACCTCCTATCTCTAATCCCTTCTCATCAAATGTTTGCATGATGCAATCATCTCAGGCTGCCCTCAAGCGGCCCGCCTTGGCTAGTCAATAGTCTCCTCACCCCCCGCAGCCTACTCCCAGCCCTTCGATTCAACCTTCTAAACCTTCTCCTCCTAGCCCTTAAGCTTGTATCCATGAACCTATATACCCTATTGGAATTGTTCCACCAAGCCTTAACCATTTAGGAGTCGTTCCGCCTGACCATTACCCCTCTGGTCAGATACCGTTCCTAGATCCTCCCCCAGGAGTGTACACAGTATCTGTCATGGCCACCCTCTCTCTTCCTAAATTTAACCTTGGAATTCCCGTCTGGTACCTTGATCCTCTAGCCACTACCCCGCCTGGTCAACCCCAACCTTATCTTTCTTTGACCTCGGTTCCCCATGACTTCTCCCACTGCAACAGTGCCTCGGCCACCTCAATAGGAACCACCTCCTCTTGCAACCACTTCAGGTAAGAAGGGAAAAGCTCGTAAGAAGGCATCAAAAGAAAAGGCTTCCCCGACAAAACCTTCCCCCCCTAAGCCTCCAAATCATACCATCCAGTGTGCTTTGTGTGATGTTTTCGTTCATGCCACTCATACTTGTCCAGAGTTGCCTCATCTCAAGCCCATGGTTAATGTCGCGTCCCCTAAGTCTACGGTCCCAGAAACCTCTGTCCCTTCTGTGACTGCAGCCAGGAGCCCAAAGACTATTCACACCAACCACCCCTATGCTTTGTGTGATCTCCATGGCCATTATACCCACCTTTGTCCCCGCCTTAAAGAGTACCGCTCCTCTTTGGAAGCGGTTCGCCAATTTAATGCCAAGCGCAACGAGTCCACTGCTCCCTTATTTGCGCGTTTTGCTTCGGAAAAACTAGAGGACACAAATACTCCCATTTACATTCCTCCTCCTGATGTCGAGATGACAGAGCCTTCATCCACCATTTTCTACCTATCATCATCCATGAGACCCTCGGTGGAAGTCCCCTTGGAGACTTCCCCTAATGTTTCACCTGACCTCTCTTCAGTGATCACCCTGGGCTCAACATCAATAGATCCTTTATCTGCTTACTCTTCTGTCACCACTTGTGATGGTGCGCATGTGAACCTGTCTTCTCATGATGATGAGTTAGGTAGCTTCGCCGTGTCAGGTGGTATTTCTTCCACCAGTCACCCCATCTTCTATTACGATGACGACATTATGGAAGTAATCACCACCCCTAACTTTATCTATCCCCCCTTACATTGAACCCATGCATTCAAACCACATACACCTTGTGGCCATTACATTGACACCCAATGTTTGGGTAAGGGGGCACCCATATTTGAGAAACCAGGTGAAGAAATTCTCCACGACTCTCCTAGTTTATCTGGTCGTGTCAACTCTAGTCCCATTATTCTTCCACATTTAGAAGAACCTCTAGAATCCCATATCACTTCAGATCACTCTAGGGATGATACCCCTCATCATTCCTTAATATTACATAAACAACCCAGTCCCTTCGACATTGTTGTTAACCAACCTGCGAGTTTTCTGAGAGAGCACCAGTTCATTATCTCCAAATCCTCTCTTTGAGATATTGACACCATGTATGTCAATCTGGAAACTTAAAGTCCATTTGATTCATATATTAAGTACCAAAAGATATTGGTAATCCTCCATTCCCTTTCTCAAACTGCATAACCATAACGAAAACAAATGGCGCACCACATCATTAAAATGTGTTTAGATTCCCCTTTTTTCTAAAATACATTTTGGCATGACCACAACATGCTTGGGGGAACCTATGCCACTCAACCATAAAAATCCCAGGTCTCAGCCAAAAAAAACACTGAAACCCCCTTTCTCTAACAAGTCACACTTTTCAAGTCATTTCTTGGGACATGTCACAGTTTTATGCTCAGTACTTGCTACCCAGGTCGTAGAACAGACCCCCAAAAGTGCGACCTAGCCTGTTCATGAGCTCTGGTTACCTAAACTGAAATTTCATCCACTGAAATGAAAGAGTAGGATTAGGCCTCTTACCTGCAACTGATAGATCTCAATTCCAATGGTCAATTTGTCTGCTATGATCGCCGCAAGATTTAGGGCCTTCTCTCCCCACTAGATTCACCACAGCTTCACCTACAAATGAGTAAATTTGGAGGGAAAATGCCTTATTAAAATAAAACCCTTGATTTTTCTTTCACCTGCTGCAGCCAAATTGTAGCTTAGTTTGACAAACTGTCTATACCATTGGAAAGTTCTCACCGAGCCCTCAAATAGGTATTTGTTAGTTTTTAGTGACTTGATACTCCACCAGGACACATTTTTTCCATGAAGCGTCGCTTCACCCCTCCTCAAAATCGAATTTCTTCACTTGCAACATTCGTACTGGGGGCACCACTTTGCCTCCATACTTGTCCACGCTAGTGTCGACTTTCGTCATGAGTTACCATCTTGTACTCATGTTTGTATGGTCCCCATTAGACCTTTGCTGTGTGGCAGCACCATCGAGTCACCCTTTTTTAGAGCATCCGAGATGAGTTATCATTGCATTCATGGAATCTATCTCGAGTCCCTTTGCAGCCCGCTATAGTCTTCCATCCTTCATTGCTTGGTCCCTCTCTTGTGTTGCACACTATGGCCTTCAGTCCCACTGTCCCCTATCCCTCATGATATTGTGTAAGTCGCTTCCAGGTCATCCATGCCATTTATGCTCTAACAAGGGAAGTCGTCCATTCACTACGAAGTCCCCCCCATTTCATCATCGTCATTGGTGTCAGTCTATCATCCACTCTACTATTTTCTCTCATGACTTAGTTGAGGATCCCTTATTGCCTCACCTATGGCAGAACTCCTTCTGTCGACATCAGCTCATTCATTCTAGAAGACAGGTCTAGAGGGCGGTGTACTTTGGTTTCAGCTTCCACTCTTGTTCGGTGCCTCGGATCACGAAAAGGGACTCCTTATTTCCCTTTGGCTTGATTATTTCTCAGCTCCAGCTCCTTTTAGCATGATCGAGATCCATATACTCCATGGTTCAGTGATGCAGCAGTTGACATCGGTGATTCCCGGGTGTGTGTGAGATGTCTCAGCCCTCATGAGGGGGTGGCCTTATAGGTAGCCCTCCACACACTCAGATGACCTCTTCATTATAGCCTTCGATGCAGCTCCATACATTTGATGATGTCGGCCTCAGCCGCTTGCATCGCCTTTTTGTTTGCATCTATCAGTCATATTTTCAGAGCCCTTTCCTTTGTTCAGGGGCATCTGGGTTGCATTTATATCTCATGCACTCAGATATCATTGTACAAGTCCTGGCTGTTATCCCAGGCACAATATGTATGTGGGATTCATTATCGTGTTGTTTATCTGGCTCATGTTTATGCTAGCATGTTCTATATTGGCCTGTCCCATGGTTTTCTGGATGCCTTATTGATTGTACTTTGCCTTGGAGGGCATAGGTATGCCTCCCCCGCCACCTATAGAATATGTAGTCACTCATCAAAGGGACTTGTCGCACATGTAAGTGTTGCCTCCTCAAGGTCTAGTTCTTTCAGCACTTTGGCCTACCTTATACTTGTCTCTCTTTGACTTCCCCTTCGATGTCTAGTGATTGAGTTCTTACAACGTACTTCGGTCATACGATTAGCTCCTAATGCTCGCATGCTGGGGGGGAATATGTTACACCATTTTTTGGTCATCTAACCTATTATCATTAGATGGACCCAATTACACCATGTAAGACCAATTTTACCCTAAGTAAAATTTCTTTCACTATGAAAATAACTTACTAAACCACCTTTATTAAGTTGTTTATGGTCTAAAAAGGAAACCCCATGAGGAAATATTAAATAAATATACATTTTTTTGATTTTCCTCAAGGAATAATTAGTTAAAAATCAGTTTAATTAATATTCCTGATTATATTTAACCCAAAATAAGGAAATTAATTAGATAAATCATTATTTATCTTATTATTTTCTAAATAATATTATTTAAATATGACTAATTCACCTTAAATAATTAAATAAATCATTATTATTTTATTATTACTCAACCACATCCTTAAAATGATAAATAAATCATTTATTTATTTATTATTTCCAAATAAAGGGATTTGACCCAAGTCAAATTCATTTTCCATCCAACAAATATAATAAAATATTCCACAAAATTTGGATCTTGATTTGGTTAATAATATTTTAATTATGCACCAATATCTAGATTAACTCAACATTTTGTTATAAATAGAGGGGCTTTCCCATTCATTTACCACCTTTTGTTTCCTAAAGATCACTCTGGATCTATCCTTTTGGTCTGACTATTGATCCACCATCATAGTCATATTTTACAATCAAATATTTTTTTTTCTGAGTTTTCTACACCATCAAGAGAGATGAATTCTAGATCTGAAGTGCTGAGGACTTACAAGAACCCATCCCATTAAGGAGAACAAGGAACACCCTCTTGTGTTTTCCTCCGAGGTGCCATTAATACAAAATTCATTTGATATATTCTTGTCTTTTCTATTGGATGCATGGAGTAAATCTTGTTTTTCTACTGTTTAATGTCTTTTGATGCATAGATCTAGATTTTTGTAGCATTTATCTTGATCAACTAACTGCAGATCTGAAGATATTAGCAGTCATTTCTGCTGTTAGGGTTGTTTGTTATGCGTAGCTAAAGTGGTATTTTTTCGTACACTTGGAATTAAGATTCATACTAACAATTCTTGTTATGAAAAAATAAGGAACCATCAAAGTGTGTGTCGATTATCGGGATTTCAATCTTGTTTATCCAAAAGACAACTATCCTACACCTTTTATTGACCAGATTATTGACGATTGTCCTGGATGTGAAATCTTTTCATTCATGGATGGATTTTCCGGCTACAATCAAATAAATATATTCCTAGAGGACCAATATAAGACAACATTCATCTATCCCTAGGGCACATTATCTTATAGGAAACTCCCGTTTGGTTTAAAGAACGCTGAGGCAAATTTTCAGAGAGAAATAGATTATGCATTCAATGACATCAAGCACATTGTTCAACCCTATCTAGACGATTTACCCACACATTCACAAAATCGAACTGATCACCCGATGCATTTGAGAGAGATCTTTTTACGCTACCGACAGTACAAAATATGCCTCAATCCACATAAATGTGTGTTTTGTGTTGGTTCTGTTCATTTTCCAAGATTCGTCATCTCAAAATAAGGAATTCGAATAGACCCATTAAAGGTCCAGGCCATTCTTGATTTTCCTACACCATCAAATTTACTTCAGTTACAGAAACTTCAAGGAAAGGCTAACTTCCTAAGGAGGTTCATACCCAAGTACAATGAAATGGCTAAATGATTTACTCAACTCTTGAAAAAGGGGATTCCCTTCCATTGGGACCAAGTTGTGCAAACTTCTTTTTATGTTGTCAAGGATACTCTTGTCTAGGCATCATTAATGTATCCCCCCAATTATCATAATCATTATTTCTTATATTTTTTCGTGGCTGATACGACCATTTCTTTGGTATTGGTCCAAGTATAAAATGGGATAGAACATTCGATCTATTATTTGAGTCGTAATCTCAATGATATGAAATTGAAGTATTCGCACGTATAAAAGCTTGCCTTGGTGGCTGTTCAAGCTGTCCAAATATTTTTCCATTATATCATGTTTCAGAAGACCATTTTCATTTAAGATTGCAACCCCATGACTTACATTTTATCACGTGAACGTCAATTGATGGGGGTAAAGTATTCAAAATAGATTGTCATTTTGTAGTAATTTCATTTGAAATTCATCAAATCCAAGTCAAAGAAGTATTTAGTTTTGGTTGAGCTTCTCTGTGACCTTCCCTTTGATAGTACTACTACTACGTCAAAACCATATATTCCTGACGAGTCTCTGTTTCTGATTGGATCATCTGATCCTTGGTATGGTGATTTTATCATTTATCTCCAGACCCAAACTTTTTGGCTTGATACCTCTCGCTCTGACCAGCGATGTATTCGATACCAAGCCAAATATTATCTGATCATCAGTGAAACACTTTATTGTCGTGGTGTCGATAAAATTTTAAGAAGGTGCCTCACTCATGAGGAGGCCGAAAAGGTTTTAAATGATTTTCATGCTGGGGCTTGTGGTGGACACTTTTCTAGATATTCTACCATGCAGAAGATACTATGCGCCAGTTACTTTTGGCCTACCATATTTCACGATTGCATCCTTGCGGTCAGAAGTTGTCATGCATTCCAGATATTTGATCGTAAAATCTGCAAACTACTAGCGCCAATGCATCCTATTGTCTCTGTAGAACCATTTTCGAAATGAGGCATTGAATTCATGACCTGTAACCCTCGTTTTTCTGGGGGGCATGGTTATATTATTGTCGCAGTAGACTAATTTATCAAGTGGGCCGAAGCGATGCCTACATTCAATAACATAGGACAAAAAATTGCATTGTTTTTCTTTAATCATGTCATTGCACGGTTTGGGGTCTCACAAGCTATAGTCACAGATCATGGCAAGCATTTTCGTAATCACATGATGATTGAGTTGACTGCCAATTTAGGACTGTCTCACGATAGTTCTACTTCTTATTATCCACAATGAAATGGACAAGTTGAGGCTATTAATAAGATTCTTAAACGAATGCTTCAACGAATGATAGGAGTTCATAAATGAAATTGGAATTTTATCTTGTACTCGGCCTTGTGGGTGTACCAAACCTCAGTGAGAAACACAACTAGATTTACCCCCTTTTCATTGGTGTATGGTCTGGAAGCTATCTTGCCAATCCAATGTGAAATACCATCGTTAAAACTCACAATCGACTTGTTCCCTGACACATCAGAGGAAGAATCACGTCTTTCTAACCTCATCCATCTTGATGAAACATGTCTTGAAGCCCAATTGGCCAACTAAGTGCATAAGAGACGTATAAAGGTGCAATACGACAAGAATTTCCAACCTCACATTTTCTTAGAGGGTGACTCGATCCTTATTTATGATCAGGAAGCTGATGTAATAGGTACAGGAAAATTTGAGCCATTATGGCATGGCCCCTATATTGTCAAAAGAGTTCTTGCTAAGTGTGCCTACGAGTTGGTATATTACGATGGAATACCATTGGCGCAGCCCCAAAATGGGTTGTATCTAAAACGTTACTATGCTTAATCCATAGTAATTTTTTGTATTATATTGTATATATATGTTGTTGATTTTCACTCACTGTCTTAGTTTGTTTTTTATAGCTTTCTTGACGTTAGTAATCCTCTTTACATTTCATCGCAAATGTCTGAATCTTTGGAACCATTTTTTGGGTATGCTGATGGTGCTAGTCGTAGTATGAAAAATATATCCTCTGTAGCGTGGGCCATTTCGCTCTAAAGGGCGAGTTAGTGATTTTTAAAGGGATTTGTATTAGTATATAGACAAAAAATATCACTAAGTATAACGCGTTGATCGAACTTCTCTCTGATTCCATTTCATTTGGTATTAATCGCATCATCATAAGGTTAGACTCACAACTTTTGGTATTGCAACTTACTAGTGTTTATACTGTTAGAAATCCAACAAGGCATCATACGTTCTTAAGAGTTATATTTTTGGAAAGACACTTTAATTTTATTCAATATAAACACATTTCTAGAAACTTAAACACATTGACTGATTCTTTAGCGAATTATGTTATAAACAAACATTTGCAGCACATGTAAATATACATTCACATAATTGAATAGGTTGCACAATAAATATAGGAAAATACTGAAATCAAATAGATATATAGTTATAGGTTTTTACAAAATTTGTGCCCAAGACACATTGGTCATATGACCTCAAAATGTATGCAACATTTCAAAAGTAAACTAGTGATGCTCATGGTAACATGCTATCGATCTAGCTATCCTACACAACAACTGCATCTAGCGGTTAGGAATGCCAATAGTATGGTGTTGCAGTCGCATGGGTAACTCTTCGATCTGAAAATCTCGAATCCTGAAGTTCAACCCCTCTATGTGCTGTGAAGCTCAGTAAGAGTCTCAGCCATGTATAAATCTTGAAGGAATGCTCCCTTGAGAGCCCTCTTTGTTGGCTGATCTGCTCCATGCTCTTGGTCTTGCACTGGTTGAACTCAACCCACATCTGCATTACATTAAAACTTTAGTTTAGTCTTGGGAAAACATAAAAATACAAAAACATGTATAAACCTTATAAAAATAAAAAAAAATGGTCAAAATATTCTTACTCATTGCACCCCACTGAGTGCCTTCTGGTAAAGCTAAGTTTGGATCTCCTCGGAAATTGATGCCTACATGTGCATACTCATCAATGGCGATAACCTGTCACCTAAACCAATCGAAGAATGCAGTCAAGAACACGATAGACGATTGTCCTGCATGTCTAGCCATCAGTTCTACCCATCTCTGCATCCTTGGATCTCTAGGGTTAGACACACCCAGTGTCACATGCTGAGGCTGCATTAGTGGAATCCACTCTTAAGGAAAAATAAATGAGGATCGAACCATAACTAAAAATTTTCTTCCTTCCTCCCTTTGCCTTGCTCAGTTGTTCTTTTATTTGAGAGAATACAACTTCAGACCAGTTTAAAACTATTGGTTCCATGCACTCTAGCACATACTGCATATAAGATCTGTTCGCTACATGTAGTGTAACAGTACCAGAAAGCTTTGCGATCGTGAATAGAATGGCTCTCAATGGTAAATCATGAACTTCATGGATGTTTATTTTCCCATCCTTACTTGGCTCTGCCCCTGGATAGCAATACTGCAAAATGTAGGCTCTCACTGTCTCTCCTCCGAGGGCAAACCCTGAGAGAGAAATGGGTAAGCCTCTCCTCAATAAGCCTATTAGAAAATATATGTCCTCTACTGTAATAGGAACCACTTTGCTCCTAATGTGAAATGCCTCAATTTTCGGATCCCATGCATGAACAAGGAACTCCAAAATTTTTATTTGTTGTGTCATACCTGATAAGCGGAAGTACTTTAATAACCCACAATCTCCTAGGGATCTTACAGTACCTGGATCATTAAGGGAAATCGTATTTTGTTCTTCATTCTCTCTTTCTCTCCAAGTAATCATCATTCTAGTCCAATAAATCCCTAAAACATAAGCATAACACTCATTAGACTCCTTTCCATGCAAAAAAATAGGCAAAATTTGGGTACAATGCAAGAATAAAAAATGTGAATTGTGCCCAACGCAGTCTTGGTTAATAGACAATGCATTGCATATGCACCTAGGCTTCATTTTGAGTGCTTTACAATGCATTTTTTGATGCCCAAGGGTGCATTTCCCTCTTTTGAAAAATAATTTACCCTAAGGTGCCAAAATCCCTAAAAATTTGCAATGAAATGAAATGAAATGAATACTGAAAGAAAGAGGGGGTTTATGGTACCAACCTGGATCAAATGGTGATGAAAACCGTCCACAGAACTGATTGCAATCAACAACTGAAGTTAGATGGAAAAAACAGGTTCAAAGCTCCAAAATTCAAATGATAACTTTCAAATGGTAAAAATTAATAGCAAAATTCTTTTAATTAGTCATTTGATTATTTGCAAATCATATTTATTGTTGTGACTATGGTTTTATTCTATTTTTATCATGAAACAGGTATTTTTAATCCATTTGATGTTGTTCTGAACAGGTTTTACAACTGATGAAGAGATTAGTCGTGCAGATTTATTTCAAGAATGATTTGACCACAAAGCATACTTTTATCCTTATTTTTCAAGCTTTTTTAAAAATGAAAAAGCACTTGAAGCACACTTTTATCTCTTTTTTGATCTTTGATAACAGTGAAAAAGGAACCCTTGGAGTCTTCTTTTAGCTCTTTTCAGACTCCGATAATGTGAAAATATTTTCGAGCACTTGTCTTTTCAAGCTCGTAAAAGTAAATGAATTGATATCTACTCAGTATAATTATAACCCTTTTCTAGACTGAGATAGATTATTTACAAAAAAGAAATGCCTTAGTTGAACATGGCTAGGAGGTTCTCTCATATATTATTTTACACTTTTTCGGATCTGAGTGACAACTTTACAAAAAATTACTTGTGGAGTTTTCCTTCGTCCTCTTTTTAAAACTCTCTAAATATGAAAAAGGACCAGGTTGTCTCTGTCGTTAGGCTCGTTAAAACATAAAATAGCGACGGGCTTGTCGATCATGGCAAGAATCAAGTTTCATTCATCGCTAGACTCATTAAATTATTAAATAGTGATACATTATTCGCCTAAAATGTTTAATTATAGATCAATCATATGTTATCCTCCTCAAGCTTGTTAAAAAATAAAGAGGTATTGGTCGACAAATGACTGGGGAAAATTTGGGAAAGTGAACAGAATTTTTTACAGTAGCAGGTCACTCTTGAACATGACACTTCACTCCATCACTGTGACTGTTTTGGTTGGGTAATCTTCTTAATAGTTCATTCATACATATGGTTCATTATACGTTCACTTTGGTTTTGGTTCAATGCTATCAACTCATCTCAGTGTCGTTGATATGTTCAAGAGAAGTCATGCAATGAATACTCATCCTTCTATAATACTCATAAACCTTCATTCTCATGACAGTCATCCCTAAACATTGCTATATCAAGTCATAATTTGTCTCTGAAATTGGTAACTCTCGTTTCGCAATAAAGTGGCTTCCTGTCGACATCAATTCATCATCCAGGAAGTTTACTTAGAAACATCATCTTCTAGTACCATGAGGCTTGTTGTAGCATCGACAAGATCCTTGCTTCTGAACTTTTGACCGAAATATTTTGCTTGGTGTTCAACATCAAATCATCTATTCACGCCTGAAAAAATGTACTACAGTACCTTGAGAGCTGTTGAGCCCCAAAGATGTCCTTTCCCTTCACCAATTTCACTTCATCTCCTTTGTCCCTTATCAATTACAGGCTTAAATGGTCAATAGGATTGGTTAAAGACACTTTAGGAATGTATACAATGACTAACTTGCTATATTTTCATGGTTTTGTTGTTGTAGTAATTTTTTACTAGACTCAGCTACAGAATGTAGCCATTCTGTAGCTAGTCGCCTATTCCGCAACTATCTTCATGTTCTCATAGGTTACAGGTGTCACTTTAGAGAAAAATGCATATGGTTGAATTCCACAACGCTCCCACATCATTTATTGCTCTCTACGAAGTCTGAGCAAGAATCTACAGGTGGTTATGCACATGGAAGAGATCAAAGCTAAGAAGCAGATTCCTACCAGGACAGGGACTCTACAGATGTCTCCAAAGAAGTACCTAGGCTTCCATAAGAGTTATAATTTGATTTTTAAGGAAAAGATACTGTTCCTATTTATTCTCGAGGTAGTTATGTATTTATTTTATAAGGAATGACTGAGGATCGAGGACAAGAATAGATTGATGTTTTGTTGCTAGATCTCAAAAGACCGTAATACTCTGTTTTTTAAATACTTTTCCTTTAATGAAAGAAGCACCGCTTTATTGCAAGATCTGAGACAATCTTGAGGAGATTTGTATGCTAATCCGGTGGTAGAGGGCCCCTACTGCCCGAGAAGCTTTGTGCACATTGTTTAGATAAGTAACTTTAGCCTTGTTTCATTCATAGCTTAAGCAATTTTCTAAACTTTATGTTTTATATTCACTTGCATCGAATGCTACAGCCAGTCTTATTTTTATGAATTATTCCAAAATATCACTAACATGGGATAAGATATAGCTGTAGTGTTTTAGGAATTAGTTGCGTTTTTCTGAACTTTATGTTTTATGCTCACTTACATTGAACGTTACAGCCAGTCCTTTTCTTACAAATTGTTCCAAAATATCACTAATACTGAACAAGATAGGGCTGTAATATTTTAGAGATTAGTTGCATTATAGTGTAGTTCTGATACTCCGGAGATTAATGGCACGCTAGTTCAGTTTCTGTTCACTGTATTTCAAGTTAGATTAATGGCACTCTAGTTCAGATTATGTTCACTGTATTTCAAGTTAGACTAATGGCACTCTAGTTCAGCTTCTGTTCACTCTATTTCAAGTTAGGATAATGGAATTCTAGTACAGTTGTGGTCACTGTATTTGAAGTTTGAATGATTGAATTTTAGTTCAGCTTTATCTATTGTATTTTTAGTTTCATTAGTTAGTTGTATGCTAGTTTTGTTCCATTAGACTTCAAGGCCTTCATTATTTACAAACTACTCTTGTTATTAATCTCTTCCAACACATCATCATATGGATAGGAATTAGTGATATCAGTTCGAGGCCTTGACTGTTTTGCAATTTCTTATAATTTTACAAATAGCATTTTTCCAAAACTATTCCAAAAGATTTCTAACCCTCGAATGAGGCTTAGTAGTGACAATTTGAGTTGCAGAATGGATTAATTTCAGTGTCATAAGTTAATTTAGAGTAGGGTTTCTTACTATGCTACAGATAATTTTTTCCAATTGTGTTCCAACAAATTTCTAACCATGGATGAGATTTTTGTGATATTGTAAGTTGTTGTTTACTTAGAAGAACCTCATTGCATTAAACTTATCCTTTTCTCAAGTTATTCCAACATATTTCTAATGAATGAATTGGACCGAGTTCATGTTATGAGTTATTTAGTTCTTGCTATGAGTTATTTTTCTTGTTAAATTTTTTCATTTTCTATTCTCAAGTGCCATACATAGTTTAGAATAGGTTTTGCTCTGTTTTAGTATGACCAACAACTTTTCTTTACCAACACTTAGTTCTTTTTCTCTTAGAATAAAAACACAAAACCAAAAACATTGGAAAAACACTAAACACAACGTAGTGAGAAACAGATACCTAGGCACATATAGTGCACTTCACTTCAATAGTTTACTAGCCCTGGTTGACAATTTATGACATCAATTTAGGAACACTAAGTTGAGCAGACATTTTGGCGCCGTTGCCGGGGAAGTGTAACTAGGTAGCCTTGTTTCTTACCTCCCAAAAACAATGATATGCGTAGAGAAAGAGACTCAAGGGGTAGATTCATAAGAAGCAAAAGCTTGATTCCTAGAACACCACTTGTTTCACCAAGACCAAGAGCCAGCACACCTTCAACTCAAACCCACATTCCATCCTTTACTGATCCTAGACTTCCAGAGGACTTAAGATCATATATTCCATTAGAAATACCTTCCACTTTATCCACTGAACCTGTCTTAGAAGAAGATTCTGAGACCCCTGCTGGGGACATAAATTTTTCAACTTCTACAGAAGAATCAACTATGGCAAAAGAAGGGGGAGGAGGAGTTTTTAATGGAGAACACACACTATTTGGAGGGGGTAGAGGTAGAGGTAGAGGAGAAGGAGGTATAGGTGCAGAAGGAGAAGGAGGCAGAGGAAGAGGTAGAAGAGAAATGGGAAGCTCTTTTGGCTTTCTTATAGTAGATGAAGAAACCAATACAACTATGAAAAAAATTTCACCCTCTGTCCTTCCAAACTTTTATGTACTTAAAACTGAAGATCTTGAAACCTTCCTATTTGAATTTGAAGTCCTATGTAGAACCTATGACTACTTACAAGATGCTCAAAAACTTAAATTATTTCCTTCAACATTGAAAGGAGCAGCATTGAAGTGGTTTATGAGTTTGATCAACAGTTCTATTAGGACATGGGAAGACATGAAACAAGAATTTATAGAGAGGTATTTGGATTACTGTATGCCAGTCAACCATAAGGAGGAAGTGTTTAAAATGTTACAAAAAGAGGATGAAAATTTGGAAGATTTGTTGGAGAGGTTTAACTATAACATCAAGAGGGCAAAAATGGAAAACTTAGATCAAGACACTTTGAAAGCTCTCTTATTGAAGACAATTAGGGATGAATGGTTAGATATCCTTAACATGATGGGAAAAGGGGATATATCTTAGCTCACATTACCTGAAATAGCTGAATTATGTATCAACCTTTCAAGAGGGAAATCTAAAACTATAAAAGGACCAAGAGACCCTGCTCTTGCAAGGGCAAGTAAGTCTGCTTCTGGGACAGTAAGTAGGGCAGAAATAGGACATATGCTTGATGAATTCAAATCTGATATTTTAGGGAGTCTTAGTGAACAAATAGACACCCTTAAGTTACAAAACAAGCAGAAAACTGAATTTGATGCCTTAGCAATATTCTGTCCCAAATGTAGAAATAAGCATGCCTTGAGAGAGTGCCCTTTGGATGCAAAAGTAGTAGAGACCTGTGTAATTTGTTCAGAAAAACATGAGACCAAGAGTTGTCCTTCACTTCCTGGTCTTAAAGCTGTCTTTCAAGAAGAAACCTCTACAAATTCCACAGAATCTCTCAATTTTGTCTCTAGAAGGCCTTGGCAAGGACCTCAAACACAAGGATTCCATGATCAACTGTATAATCAACCCCCACCAAATTGGAATTCTTGGCAGCAACCTTGGCCCCAATTTCAAAATCAATCTCAAACTTGGGCACAAGGAGCACAAAATCCCTATGGAAGATACTCTCAGTACTATCAGTATCCACCACCCTATCCACCATATTCACATTTCCCTCCTCAACAAAACTTTCAACAAAATCCTCAACAAAATCCTCAAAATCCACAACATCACAATCAACCACTTCCATTACCATTTCCTCAGAAAAAAAATCAGTTTTCTGCCCAACCTATACCAAACCCCAACAATAAAAATCCTCAGAACACATACATGATAGAAGGCCAACAGTTTCCAACTTATTTGATCACTCCTTTAGACCTTAGTGATGTTCAACTTAGGTATGGAAGAATACTTGAAAAGAGGAAACCTTCTGTAATCATACAAGAGCAAGACAATTCTGAGGAAGATTCTCTACGGGTAAATAAAAGTCTTGAAGAGAACACAACTTTCCAAGACTCAAACATTGAAAAATCAAAACAAAAAGAACCAATAATTTCAACTCCTATATTAGAGTAGCCATCAACATCCACTTCTACACCTCCCTTTCCAGAAAGATTACAAATTGATAGGGGTGTAGAAAAAAAAATTATGGTGCCTAATTATGATTTCCTAGATGAGCTGAGAAATGTTTGTATTAAGATCCCATTATTGCAAGCTATCAAGGAAATTCCAATCTTAGCAAAGACAATAAAGGAGTTTAGCATGAAGAAAACAGGAGAAAGAATAATAGAGACAAAGAAAATTCAACTGGAAGGAAAAATAGCAGATATCATGATGGGTAAGATTGCTATTCCAAAGTATCTAGACCCAGGAAATCTAGTTGTCAAAATACACATCAATGGAACTGAGATCCAAAACACACTTATTGATTTAGGAGCAGCAATCAATATCATGAGTAGACAAATCATGGATAAAATGAAACTTCCTAATCTTCTTTTTACACCCACATTATTACAATTAGCAGATAGATCTGTGATCAAACCTGATGGGGTAATAGAAGACATTCCAGTGTCCCTAGACTCTTGGGAGTATCCTGTAGATTTTATGATCCTAACTCCTAAGAATAATCTAGGAGGACACCCTGTTATATTAGGAAGACCTTGGTTAGCTACAGCTGATGCTTTCATTAGTTGTAGATCCGGTGATATGTACATCTCTGATGGTAGTTCAACCAAGAAATTTACCTTGTATCCTCCAACAAAAACAATTACAGAATTAGATGATACTCAATGGATAGAGGATGAAGAAGACTTACAACCTCTCTTCACAATTTCAGAAATTAGTGAAGATAGCCAGATTCTGAATACCTTAGAGAACTTTGAATCCTCTTCGAAATACAAACATGAACAATTTCAAGAAGAATCCAACATTGAGTTTTTATCATCAAGACAGATGTCTCTTTATTCCATGGATAAATTTGGCAGTTCTACAATTGAGATATTTCTAGGCAAAACTTTAAACATAAACAAGAACCTAGAGAAATCTCAACAAGAAGAGCTAGTCAAGATATTACAGAGACATTCTTCTGCATATGCATGGGAGTACACTGATATGAAAGGGATAAGCTCCAAGACTTGCACTCATCACATCTATATAGAGGAAAATTGTAAACCAATCAGACAACCTCAAAGACGGATGAATCCAAATCTTAGGGAGATTGTTAAGGAAGAATTGCAGAAATTGTTAAATGTTAACTTTATCTATCCCATTTCAGATAGTCAGTGGGTTTCTCCTTTGGTAATTGTGCCAAAGAAAAATGGTAAATGGAGGGTATGTATTGACTACCAAGAATTAAACAAAGCTACTCTTAAAGACCATTTTCCCTTACCTTTCATAGATCAAGTGTTAGATACATTAGCTGGCAAAAAGTACTTCTCATTCCTAGATAGGTTTAGTGGTTACAACCAAATCCAAGTAGCACTTGAAGATCAAGACAAAACCACATTTACCTGTCCTTGGGGTACCTATGCTTACCGAGTATTTCCATTTGGATTATGCAATGCACCTACAACATTTCAAAGGGCAGTACTAGGAATTTTTTCAGATCTAATACATGATTGTGTAGAGGTATATATGGATGATTTCAAAGTTTATGGAAACACATTTGAAGAAGCTTCTTTAGCAAACCTGGAAAAGTTAAAGTTTTAAAAATATGTAAAGAAGCAAATCTTTCACTAAGTCATGAGAAGTGTTTTATGATGTTTAATGAAGGAATTGTTTTGGGGCATCACATTTCAGGGGATGGGATTAGAGTTGATGAGTTAAAAGTTGAATTCATCTCTAACTTATTTGTTCCAAGTTGTCAAAAATATGTTAGGAGTTTTCTAGGATTTACAGGATATTATCGAAGTTTTATAGAAAACTTCACCAAGATAGCATCTCCACTTTTCAAATTACTTACCAAGGACTATGAATTCAAGTGGAATCTTGATTTCCAGTTAGCCTTTGAGACCCTGAAAACAAAAATCTCTGAAGCACCTATTTTAAGGGGACCTAACTGGAAGTTACCTTTTCATATTTCAATAGATGCCTCAGATACAGCTTTAGGAGCAGTATTGGGACAAAAAGACCTGATTCCTTATGCCATCTATTATACAAGTAAAAATTTGACTCCTTCAGAGTTAAATTATACTGTAACTGAAAAAGAGTTTTTAGCTGTTGTTCATGCCATACAAAAATTCAGACACTATATAATAGGCTATGAAACTTTTGTTCACACAGATCACTCTGCAATTAGATATCTAATGAACAAATCAATTACTAATGGCAGAGTCATAAGATGGTTATTGCTTTTACAAGAATTCAACATTACCATTCTAGATAGGCCTGGAAAACAAAACACAGTAGCTAATTTCCTATCTAGACTCCAAAACATCAAAGATAACACTCCAGTTGAAGATCAATTCCCTGATGAATATCTTTTTGCAATTTCTACTCAGACTCCTTGGTTTGCTGACATTGCTAATTATTTAGTTTCAGTGAAATTTCCTTCAATAATGAATGCAAGAGACAAAAGAAAGATCATTTATGACAGTGCAAAATATTCATGGGTTGCTAATGAGTTATACAAAACAGGTCCAGATTTTATCATTAGGAGATGTGTTCTGGAAGATGAGATGCCTGAGATCCTCAAGGCATGTCATGATGAACCTTGTGGCGGACACTTTGCTGATAAAAGGACAACTTATAAGGTCCTTCATTTAGGATACTATTGGCCATCCCTTTTTAAAGATGCTAAAGAGTATGTCAAAAGGTGTGACACTTGCCAAAGGGTAGGGAAACCTTCTCCTTCAGGTGAGATGCCATTGCAGCCTCAGGTACATATTGAACCTTTTGAAAAATGGGCTTTAGATTTTGTAGGACCTATTAATCCTCCATCAAGACAAAAGAAATATATATTAGTTTGCACTGATTATGTTACCAAATGGGTAGAGGCCAAGCCATTACTTTCTGCTACTGAAACATCTGTAGTTAATTTTCTTTTTGAGGATATTTTTACTCGTTTTGGTGTCCCAAGGGAAATTGTTACAGATCAAGGAGCTCAATTTACATCAAAGCTAGTGGAACAAATGATGGAGAGGTACAAAATCAGACACAGAAAATCTACTCCTTATCATCCACAAGCAAATGGTCAAGTGGAATCTACCAATAAAGTCATTGAATGGATCCTAACAAAGACTGTCCATTTACATAGAAGAGATTGGGTAGACAGGCTTCATGAAGCTTTGTGGGCCTATAGAACTACATGGAGAAGCACAACAGGTCATACTCCCTATGAACTTGTTTATGGAAAACAAGTTTTGTTTCTCATAGAGTTTCAGATTCAAACTTTTAAAATGGCAGTTCAGCTAGGACTTGATCTAACAGAGGCACAAAAGCACAGATTGGAGCAGATTAATGAATTGGATGAGATCAGACAGGATGCAGTCCAGAAAACAAGTATAGTCCAATAGCAAAGGACTAGATGGCATGATAAGTACATCAAGGAAAAGAAGTTCAAAGAAGGTGACTGGGCTCTCTTGTTTGATTCAAAGTTCAAAGATTTTCAAGGTAAATTCCAAACACATTGGCTTGGGCCATATGAAATTATGAATTTTTTTGACAATGGAGCAATAAAAATCAAGACAATAGATGAAGAGAAGGTCACTTTTCTTGTAAATGGTCATAGATTGAAGCTGTATCATAAGCCACTTTCAAGAGAATAATTTGTCAAGAGATTCCAGGAAAACAGTGATGTGAAGTTAATGAAGAAGAATTTTTCTTCTTCATCAACTTAGTTGAATTTTCTGAATTAAAAAGCATAAAAATAAATAAAAATAAAAATAAAAATAAAGTATAAACATGAAAACTAATCACTGATTAGCATGTTTATACAGAAAAGATAAAGTTAAAATCAGAATCCTTCTAACACTTTAGCTTTTCAAATTTGTTTTTTTTTTCTACAAGCAGTCATTACAAAATCATAAGTTTCACTCCATCATGTCTCACTTCATTCATATTTCATTCGCTCCATTCATTCATATTTCATTCATTCCATTCATCCATACTTCATTCACTCCATTCCATGGTCCATTTCATTTCCATATCAGATTTCTAAATTTGATCTCTTTCTACAGATTGAGTGTTACAAATCATGAGTTGCAGACCACTTTTTATGTTTCATTCCATTTCACAATTGTGATTCATTTCATTCCATTACATTTCACTTCACTCCTGATCCATTTCACTATATTTCATGATCCATTTCATACAACATTCCATTCCATGTTTCAAAGTTCCTACAGGTACATTTTGCAGCCAGTCAGACATTCTGCAGCCAGCTAGACATTCTGCAGCCAGATATCCAGAAGGCAACTATCCAGTAATCATTTGATCAGTAGCAAATTGATCCTGCACACCTATGACAACAAGAAAAATCAAAGGAGTTATGAAGACTGAAGAATCAATGATTTTCAAAGGAGGACAAAGCATATCAAAACCACAAAAAATTAAAGGAAAGGCAAAGGTAAAGTTGTAAAATTATTATGATGACAGAATATGAAAGTTATAGTATAGTTAGGTCATGTATGATTCAAAAAGTTGTTTTAATTATTCATGTTGATCATGCCTATTAAACCTATCATAAAAACTTTGGACAAAATCCCTTCCACTCCGCCATTTCAAATCATCATTTAAAACTTAATGGTTAAAGTACTGAAGTGACCTATTCGGTCACGTCACCAGCCGAAGTATTCAGTGATGATTTTGAATTTCTCACGAAATGTTTCCGCGGTCTTTTCTCCCATGATGGCTCTCAAACTCATTAATTCGTGTAAATCACCCTCACCACATTTCACTCATTCTATAACCTCTTCATATCATCCTTCCGTAGCTAATTCCTACTGCATAAACAGAGAAAGCACCTTTGGGGTAAAAACAACTCTTTAACAGCCATTTTCACCGTGGATAGAAGAGTAGTAAATTGAAGGTTGAGAAGAGAAGCCATGGGTCTCATAGTAAGATCCGAACCAGTTGGAACCAAGTACTTAGAGGGTTACCCACAAATTAGAGAAATGCTACAGCAGGCTGGGTGGTTACAATTTTTGGAAAAATTCAATGGTTTTCATAAAGAGGTAACTAAAACATTTGCACGGTCCTTCAATGGAGAAGAAGTCGAAATAGGAGATGTTAAATTCACTATTATAGAAGTTTTTATTGCAGAAGCAGCGGAATTACCCAGGCAAGGAGAACGGTGGTTCAAAAATAGGGAATTTCATAATGAGGCATGGAGGCAAATGCTCAAAACACCAGGTATGGATGTTTCCATTTTTAAGAAGGGCATTCCTAGCTCAACACTGAAGAATAAATGGCGGAATATGTTGCTCATTTTGAAAAAGTTTATAACTTGTGAGGGAAGGTTTGGTACCCTCTATGTTTATCATATTCGGTTAATGATGCATTTCTTAGATGAAGAAATCAATTTACCCTTTTTCCTACTTCATAGTCTGAAGAGAATGGCCTCTAATGTACAAAAGAGGGTTCAATTCCTGGAAACCACTTTGTACCACCACAACCTAGTTAAAATCCTAATTGAACATCATTTGAGAAAAGTGGGAGACAATTGGGATGAGTTTCTAGTGAGGAATCACTTTGAAGAACCCAAGGAACTTCCATCTGAAGGCAAGCCTACAAGAAGAAGCAGGAGAAGGAAAATTTCCGAAGTTGTTGAAACTAAAATTGGTAAGTCTATACAAGAGGACAATGAAGAGATAATTTCTGAGAAATTGATTGAAATTAGGAAACAGCTTAAAAAGGAGAAGATGATAAGAAGGTATGCCAAGGAGAGAGGTGAAGGACCATCTCAACCAAGATGAAGCCACAGACTTAGAGGTATATTGAAGAAAACAGGGATTAGACAAACGGGAATCATAAACATTGAGGATGAAGAGACACCAACTGCTAGATCACCTGAGTACCAATATGAAGAGGATCTTGATGAAGAAACTCTGGAGATAGACCCATCTCAACAACAAATTTATAATTATATTGAGACATTAGAGAAGAGAGCCTCAGAAAGTAGAGACAGAACTCCTAGCCCACCAAAATCTGCAATTGATGTACTAAGAAGAGACAAATATGAGTTAGAAGTACTCAATAGGCATATCAAGAATGAGAATGACATTTTAAGGGAGCAGGTTAAGCTGAAAAGTGATATGAATACAACTCTCTCTCTGCAAATCGAAAAGTTGTACAAGGCTAGTGAGAAATTGAAGAAGAAAAACAAAAAGTTGAGCAGGGCACTTATAAATTTGAGATTCAAGTTGGTCATAAAGAAGCCTAGGAGGCCATTAACTATCAGGGAAAGCAGAAGAAGGAGCCTAGATGTCCTAGCAGAAGTCTCAGAATATATGAGTTGATTGCATGAGGACATGCAAAAACTTTGCAGTGGGGGTATGTTGAGCCCCAAAGATGTCCTTTCCCTTCACCAAATTTCACTTCATTTCCTTTGTCCCTTATCAATTACAGGCTTAAATGGTCAATAGGATTGATTAAAGTCACTTTAGGAATGTATACAATGACTGAATTGCTATATTTTCATGGTTTTGTTGTTGTAGTAATTTTTTACTAGACTCAGCTACAGAATGCAGCCATTCTGTAGCTAGTCGCCTATTCCGCAGCTATCTTCATGTTCTCATAGGTTACAGGTGTCACTTCAGAGAAAAACACATATGGTTGAATTCCACAATGCTCCCACATCATTTATTGCTCTCTACGAAGTCTGAGCAAGAATCTACAGGTGGTTATGCACATGGAAGAGATCAAAGCTAAGAAGCAGATTCCTACCAGGACAGGGACTCTACAGATGTCTCCAGCAAAGTACGAGGCTTCCATAAGAGTTCTAATTTGATTTTGATTGAAAAAGACACTTGTTCCTATTTATTCTCAAGGGTAGTTATGTATTTCTTTTATAAGAATGACTCGGGAGACCGAGGGACAGTTAGCTAGATTGATGTTTTGTTGCTAGATCTCAAAAGACCGTAATACTCTATTTTTGAAATAATTTTCCTTTAATGAAAGAAGCACTGATTTATTGCAAGATCGAGGCAATCTTGAGGAGATTTGTATGCTAATCCGGTGGTAGAGGGCCCCTACTGCCCGAGAAGATTTGTGCACATTGTTTAGATAAGTAACTTTAGCCTTGTTGCATTCCTAGTTTAAGCAATTTTCTGAACTTTGTGTTTTATACTCACTTGCATTAGATGCTACAGTCTAGTCTTGTTCTTACGAATTATTCCAAAATATCACTAATATTGAATGAGATATAACTGTAGTATTTTAGGAATTAGTTTCCTTTTTCTGAACTTTACGTTTTTGTGCTCAATTACATCAATTGTTACAGCTAGACTTGTTCTTCCGAATTGTTCCAAAATATCACTAATACTGAACGAGATAGGGTTGTAATATTTTAGAGATTAGTTGCATTATAGTGTAGTTGTAATACTCCGGAGATTAATGGCGCACTAGTTCAGTTTCTGTTCACTGTATTTCAAGTTAGATTAATGGCACTCTAGTTCAGTTTTTGTTCATTGTATTTCAAGTTAGGATAATGGCATTCTAGTACATTTGTGGTCACTGTATTTCAAGTTTGAATGATTTCATTCTAGTTCAGCTTTATCCATTGTATTTTTAGTTTTATTAGTCAGTTGTATGCTAGTTTTGTTCCATTAGACTTCAAGGCCTTCATTATTTACAAACTACTCTTGTTATTAATCTCTTCCAACACATCATCATATGGACAGGAATTAGTGATATCAATTCAAGGCCTTGACTGTTCTGCAATCTCTTATAATTTTACAAATAGCCTTTTCCAAAACTATTCCAAAAGATTTCTAACTTTCAAATGAGGCTTAGTAGTGACAATTTAAGTTGCAGAATGGATTAATTTCAGTGTCATAGTTTAATTTAGAGTAGAGTTCCTTACTATGCTACAAATAATCTTTTCCAATTGTGTTCCAATAAATTTCTAACCATGGATGAGATTTTTGTGATATTGTAAGTCATTTTTTACTTAGAAGAACCTCATTGCATTAAAATTATCCTTTTCTCAAGATATTCCAACATATTTCTAATGAATGAATGGGAATGAGTTCATGTTATGAGTTATTGAGTTCATGTTATGAGTTATTTAGTTCTTGCTATGAGTTATTTTTCTTGTTAAAGTATTGCATTTTCTGTTCTCAAGTGCGATACATAATTTAGAATAGGTTTTTCTCTGTTTTAGTGTGACCAACAACTTCTCTTTGCCAAAATTTAGTTCTTTTCCTCTTAGAATAAAAACAAAAAACCAGAAACATTGGAAAAACACTAAACAAAACGTAGTGAGAAACAAATACCTAGGCACATATAGTGCACTTCATTTCAACAGTTTACTAGCCCTGGTTGACAATTTATGACCTCAATTTAGGAACACTAAGTTGAGCAGAAAAGAGCCATTAACATCAATGGTGGTTCTCTCATGTTTGTTAATAGCTCACATCATTGGCTGGTAATCAAACGATGTCTTGCCATGTTTGACTACAAATCATATATTCGCATGGCTAGACTTGTACCTAAACGATCGAGTGTATGACATAAGAATACCCTGGATCTAGTTTCATCCATCCGGGCTGCAATTTCAGGATTTTTGTACACATCATCTGTACGGTGACCTTAGATACAGATCATCATCCGAACATGGGCCTATATCTGTAGGCATGTCTGTATTGGGAAACATTCTAATGTAGAGGACTTTCTGCACTATGTACATGTTATTAGATAGTTTATGTGTTGAGCATGGGAATTCCTTCCCTCATCAATTCATGATCAAGAGGATATATCATGATGTAATGTATTGTAAGTTTGATGCAGGTCTCCACTCCGCTTCATTTCCAGCCCATCATGTCATAAAGCATCTCATTCAAAAACTATTATTATTATTATTTTGACTTCATGCTTTAGGGAGAAGTTGTTATAGGTCCATTTGAGAATCATTCCCAATGACCTGGTCAAACTGGGCATCATCCCTAGGACCAATGAAATAGGTTCTATCATCCCCTATCATTTTAGATGCTACATGCCCTGAGACAAGAACAAACCATCCATGATTTCTATTGCAAGGTTTCCAAGGTTTTAAGTATATGTCATATCACTTATGAGCTCACCAACGCAACCTCTCAAGGGACTAACTGCTTTGCATATGCAACTCCCTCCATTCAAGGGTGCTCTGCAATGCACTTCCCGACATTCAAGAGTGCGTTAGTCAAATGGGAGTGAAATTCTCATTTTTTCGGAATCTCCACATGGCCAGTGCCTTCTAGAAGAGTCCATATGTGTCAAACTTCGAATCCATGTGTCCATCTAACACCTTTGAGCTTGGGAACATGTCTTGACTATTATTAGAAAGTAATTGATTGAGAAATTACCTTTAGTTTCCCTATAAATTGAGCACAGATATTAGTGCTAGCAAAGGAAGAAATTTGGTAAAGAAATGTTGGTGGATTCTCAATTGAGAGTGATAGGAGTGATATACTGTTGGTGAGATGTTTATTGTGATGAGGCTAGGATGATGTTGGAGCTGGTGACATCAAATCGATCGTTGATTGTAACCTCCCCCTTCTATCCATTAATAAATATTGTTGCTCATTTCCCATACATGTATCTTTTTATGTTTCTACTTTTCATATGATGGATTATTAAATGATATATATGTTTCATGCTTAATAGATTTAACTGATTAAGATAAATAGGCATCTGTATATTGCAATATCTTTGTTGTTTAGTGTTTATACTTGTAGGAACTATTCTAGCGATCTAAGTTGGATTGGAAGCTACAACAAAAGCGACAAAAGGAGAATAGGAAGCACTTGGATTACAAGTAATTTCCTCTATCTTTCTATGTGTTTATTTACTCTTAGAGAAAGTGTTTACAAAGTCTTTGATATGTTGTTCTAAATTCATAGCACCACATATAGGGAATTTGTTTTATCCATAATTCATAATTCTGCATAACACAGGGGGATAAAAAGGGGATTAATTTTCCTAAGCTTTTGTTTGTGAGGTTTAATTCCTGATTTCAAAGGAATTTTATTATGATTAATACTAGTATCACAGGTTTTCAAATAATCATAGGACCAGGGAAAAATGTCATCATACTCTTTGAACGAGTCAAAATACCTTTGTTTTTATTTTTCTGAGATCCCTTTGGCTAGTTTAACTAGTTTAGGTTTTTGTTATGTACCAATGCTACAATATTTTGTATCATCCCCATGGTCGTTCCTTATAGGTTTGACTACCAGATAATTAGCATTGCATAATATTTCTAATAGAACCAACCCATTTATAATTACATTTCCCTTCAACTATGTTTTTTTGTGCAACCATAGACTCTTCCCAAGGTACATGTTTCTTGGATCCTTCAATTTAATTTGTATATTCATCTTCTTGGTCAATTACACAATTGGAGAATTTCCCAATCGCCTCCATAAACCGTTTAATTTGATATTCATCCCCAAACACTTGCTAGTATTTCACATTGTTTGGTACTTAAGGTGTGTTCCTGACCTCAAATTCATATCTAAGAAGGGGATTTTATGGTTCCTTGAAAGTTTTGTTTGTTACAATTGTTAAGGAATGAACCATTATGTTTTTCTCTCTATGTAGAAATTGAATGTTAAATTCCAAAAATAAATTATCAATCATATCCCACACTTTATTCCAGTGGGATTTTAATATGGGATTCTTGGTTTGACATTGATTCCTAATTTTTTTTATAGCCAATTTAGAATCTCCAAAAATTGTTAAACATTCAATTTTAAAATTCTTGGCAACTTGTAGACCTAACATTAATGCTTTATATTTAGCAATATTGTTTGTGGTGTAAAATTATAATTTATATGGGATAAGAATGAGGCTACTTTCTAGGGATATCAACAACACACCTACTCCATTTCCTTCCTTGGAGTAGGCCCCATCAAAATATAAATTTCAAACATAGTCAAGTTTCATTTCTTGCTTACTCATTGGTGTGGGAACTTCCACCTGAATATCCTCCATAATTTGATCATCTATTTCCAATAGGAGGCACGACAGATCTTTTTCTTGACCATATATTGGATAATTATTGGAAATATCTACTCTAGTGACAATTTTTAAAAATATGGATTCTCTGTATAATTTGCATTCTTCTCCACCAAACACTGGAATAGCAGAAAATGTGACGTCGAGTTTCATGGACCCTCCAATATTCATTCCCCGTTATTTCGAAAGAAGTATGCCAAATCTTGTAGGAATATATGCTACCAATTTGTCCATTACGACACTCTTCACGAGTATTTGGGCCAAATTAACCACCAATTCCTTCATCACCCTAAGGCAGTTTACCTTTTTAGAGTCAAAGGAATATAAGTCTTTGTATGGCTTGGTTATTTGCAGGCCCAACTGCTCCATGACAGAAAAAGGCATTAGGTTATGATAAGCCCCTAAATCAAGCATACAATTATGCAACAACAAATCATGAATCACCAATGTAACATAGAATGGAGGGGTGGAAGGGCCTTTCACTTACACGTGTGTTAAGTCCCTATAATACTATTGTAGCCCCCTTATTATTATTGTTAGTGAAGCCCCGTTATTTTTACTGTTATGCCCATGTAGCCCCTATATTGTTATTTTTGTGCCCCATAGAAACCCACTATTGTTATTGTTTTTCCCTTACATTATTATTTTTATGTAGGCTCTGATTATATTGTGACCCCTTAGACTCATATATATACAAAGGAGTTCTGGTCGTTTTTATAATTCAATATTTTTTTATTTATGTGATTTAAAGGAGGTTTCCCCCCTGAAGAGACTAATTTTCAAGTCATTGATCTAGCTATTTTGTGATATGGTTACATAACATTTGGTATTATAGCTTTGGATTTTATGGTTTCGTTGCTACAAACAGGTCATCTTGGAATATTTTTTATACCTTTTTTTTCTACGAAGGTTAAGAAGCTTAAATTTTTACTGTGTGGAATCCACATCCTGATGAACTTCTTATAAAAATTTTAGATATTGGCTCGCTATATTTTCAGAGATATGGTTAGAAGAAGTTAGGGTTTTTTCATGCTTTAGAATTTAGTCTCAAATAGGTTACCTTGGTAAAATCATCATAACTTCCTCTACCAACATCGGATTTGAATTTCATAAAAAGTTACCGAAAGTTCACAGACTATAGTATTTCTTGTATTGGTTTCCACAACCTACAAGGTTGACACCACAACAATTAGAGGAAACAAAATAAAAAAGGCTTTGTTATATTTGTGATAAAAAATACACTAAATATCATTATGAGGAAGTTTGATGGAAAGGATCTAGTAACATGGATACTGTATATGTTACAATATTTTGATCTCCATAATTTTAAATGCACACAAAAGGTATGAATTGCAAATTTATATTTAGAACCCAATATGTTTGTATTGTATTTATGGCTTTGTTCTCATAAATCAATTGTCACTTGGTCAATTTTTACAAAGGAAATTATAGAACATTATGAGGATACAAAGAGAAACACCTTCTTTAGTGAATTGATAAATATCAAACAAAAGGGTTTAATGACAGAGCACATTGAGGACTTCCAAAAATTGAATATCAGGGTAACTGATATTCCAGAGGATCATAGGATTGATGTCTTCATAGGGACTTTAAATGATAACATCGAACATGAGGTTCGCCTTTGGTAAATCGATGCATGGGAAAACACTTCAAGGTAAAAACAGATCATGATAGTCATAAATAATTTTTGGATCAAATATTATCTTCAAAAGAGAGAAAAAAAATGGGTTAGAAAGATATTGGGTTATGACTTTGAAATCATCTACAAAAAATGGAAGAAAAATGTTGTTGCATATGCACTCTCAAGAAAGCATGAGGATGTGGACGCATTGTTTTGTGCCATTTCTATTATCCAACCTGAGTGGGTAACCGAAGCAAGGGATGAATGGAAGAATGATGAAGAGGTGTGGATACTCATTCAAAAGTTGCAGCAAGATCCTAGTACATCTAATACATTTAGTTGGAAAAATGATTCATTATAGTAAAAAGGTCACTTATATCTCTGTAATAATTCCCAACTCAATCAAAATATTCTTTCGGAATTTCACACCTCTACCTTAGGAGGGGACTCAGTATATTTAAAAACTTACCACATGGTCAAGAAGGAATTTTTTGGGGATGGCCTTAAATATGATATTCAAAATTTTGTGGAAGAATGTTTAGTTTGCAAAGATAATAAAGTTGAGACAATTAACACCCTGGGTTTGTTACAACCTTTAGCCATTACAAGTCAAAGTTGGGAGGAGGTCTCAATGGATTTTATCACAGGTTTACCCAAGTTTTAAGGAAATAGTGTCATCATGGTTGTATTTTATAGACATATCAAGTATGCACAATTTTGTGCATTATCTCATCCTTTTAAATCCAGTATAGTCGCTATTGCATTTATGGAAATAATTCAAAAGCTTCGTGGAAAACTAAAGATTATAGTAAGTGATAGAGATCCAATTTTCACTAGAAAATTTTGGACATAATTATTTTATTTTCTTGGTATTAAATTAGCTCATAAATCATCTTATCATCCTCAATCTGATGGGAAAAATGAAATAGTGAACAAATGTTTGGAAATATATCTTCGTTCCTTTGTATATGATAAAAAAACACAACGGGTCAAGTGGTTACCTCTAGTTGAATGGTGGTATAACACTTCCTTCCATACTGCAACAAATATTACCCCATTTATGTAACTTTATGGATACCATCTTCCATCCATCACATCATATTTAAGAAAAAATTCTAAGGTTCAAGCAGTGGAAGATCACATCAAGCATCAACAAAAATTTCTCCAACTCTTAAAGGATAGCCTCACATTGGCAAAAAATCGAATGAAACAACACGCATATCAACATCATAGTGAAAGAAGTTTTGATGTAAGCAAGTGGGTATTTTTATGGCTACAACCATACAAACAAATTTCCATCAAGAAATCTAAGAAGCATAATGAATTATCACCCAAGTACTATGGTCCTTACAAGGTGTTGCAAAATATTTGTACTATGGAATACAAATTGGAGCTACCTGCATCTTCCCGAGTACACCCAGTTTTCCATGTTTCATGCTTAAAGAAGGTTATCAATGAAAAGCTTCTAGTTCAAAAAGTGTTTCCAAAACTTGACGAAGAAGGAAAAATCATATTTGAACTTGAAACAGTCACAGAAATAAGAACCTGATGGCTACGAAATCGATCAATTTCATAGTATCTGATTAAGTGGAAGAACTTACCCATTGAATATTCCACATGGGAGGATGAAAATTTTATATAGAAGCATCCAAAACTACCCAAGTGTTTAGGACAACACTTTTTTTAAGAAGAGGGGCATGTTAGGTCCCTATAATACCATTGTAGCCACCTTATTATTATTATTGTGCCCATGTGGCCCCCATATTGTTATTATTGTTCCCCATAGAAACCCACCATTTTTATTGTTGTTCCCTTACATTATTATTGTTATGTAGGCTATGCTTATATTGTGACCCCTTAGACTCCTATATATACAAAGGAGGTCTTGTCATTTGTATAATTCAAGAATTTTTTATTTATGTGATGTAAAGGAGGTTTCCCCCTCGAAGAAGCTAATTTTGAAGTCGTTGATTTCTCTATTTTGGGATATGGCTACATAACAACGTGTGGCCCAAACATAACCACAAGTATCTCTTCCTACAGATTCAAACTATCTTGTGTTGAGGTAACAAGAGACACATCCGTGAAATCATAAATTTTATTTTTGTAGGCAGCTTGTTTCAACAATTCATCCAAAGGAATATATATCTTCACTTTCTCTGATTATTTTTTCAAACTAAAGGCAGAGGTATTCGTCTCCATTTTTACTTGATCAATTGTCTCCTTATTCTCTTGATGTACTGGCTTGGTTTGCATAGGTTGCAGTCCTGTATTTGCAGATTCAAGCTTAGAATGTGTGGGATAAGAATTGTCTCCTATGGTTGTTGGGTCAGACTTAACATGTTGCTTGCCTTTATCATTTTTCTTTGGTGTGGCCTATTTGGCAGCCTCTTCACCTTGATCTTGTGCTTGAGATATATTTCTAGATCTCAAGTAATATCTCCTATGTGGCTCAACTTGCATGAAATATTAAAATTACTTGAAATAAGAATCTATTTCTTATTTATCCAAAGGGGTATCTTGATCATCCTCTTCTCCTCCCTATGCTTATATTTCATGATCATCTTCTAGAATAGTTGAGTATTTATTTTCCTGAAATTTAAGTGCATCTTAAATGCCTTCTTCAGGATCATCTTCTATATAGAAGGGAGGTTGTACTTGGTATTTATATTCCTTTATTTATCTTTGTAGAAGTTTCAAAGGAGGTCTCATATATTGGAGATTGAAGTTTCTATTAGGACCTTGTTGCATTTTTCTAGGAGGATTTTTGTTCTCTAGTTCTAGATTCATTAGCTTGTTTGAGAGTTTTCTGACCAAATTATTCATCTCATCCAACTTCTGATCTTGAATCTACTTTTCTTGACCAAAGAAACGGGCTTCCTATTTACCCTTTCTCCTATCACTATGTTCTATTTTCCCCTTAAACTTCCATGTTGATGCAATATTTTCCTCTACTTCCAAAGCATCAGTCTAGATCTAGTCTAGTGTGAGGGATTTCCTTTCTATTAGAGTAAACCAAAAATCCGATTCAAAGGCTCCAACGAATACCACCTTAGTTTTTTCTTGTGGGGGTTTAATATCAATAGGAAAAATTTTATGCAAATTTTCATATCTTTTTATAAAAATGGTAACATCCTCATTTTTTTTTATTGCATTAAATTCAGTCAGAAATTATCCATGGTCTTTATTCTCACCCCATTTCTGCATAAATATGTTATCTAATTCCTCCCAAGTTTTGATTGAGTTGTTAGGAAAGGTCTTGAACCATTTTCTAGTCTTCCCATCTAAATACTAAAAAAATAACCTCAACACCACATCTTGATGCTCAACGTTCAAGTTTTCTGCAAACACACAAAATGTTTCAATATGTTTTTGGGCTATGATATCATCTTCCCTTGTGAATCTAGGAATAATTTTGAGGTAGTATAAGGAATTTCATTCATAGGTCAATGCATATTCAAAGGGGAATATTTTTTGAGAAAAAATCCAGATATAACCATATTTTGTAAAGGATGTTAAGGAATATTTACTATAGGACCTCAGTGGGGAACATAGTGGACAGGTACTACCAAAATTAGGTGTGAAATAGCTATGGTAGCTTGAGATGTAATAGGAATGAGAATATCTTTAATTTATTTGACTTCAGGGAAGGTATGAAATGTGAAAGAAAAAAAAATGGCATAGAATTATTCAAATTTAGGTCCATAAAATTGAATAACAAATGGGGGAAAATTTTCCTATGAAAAGTCCAAAACTCTAGATGAGGTTTTAGGAGAATTTATCTCAACTTTTTGAGAGCTCAAAGTTGAATATTTTGGGGAATAAATAATTGGATATAGAGTTTTGGGGGTCATTTCTTTCCAAATTCTCTTGAAGATAATTCTCTTTGGGTTAGGGACAAGAGGGGTTCTCTACTAATAAGTGTCTGAGCAAGTGTGAAGCCTCCTAAAAGTTGAGATTACAGTCTAAAAAATTTCCTAGGCGAGAGATATCGACGCACACTTCCTTTTCTCACCAGATAAAGGAATGCACAATAATCATACCCAAGGAAATATATTATAATTCATTCCTCACCAACAACTCCAAAAGATGTTGTCATTCTTATAGACAACCTCTAGGTTGAGGAGAGGTTAGTGCCTAACACATCTTAGTATGTCTCAGGGATAAAGTAATTCTTCTCAAATATTAAATGTAAATTGATGAACTATGAATCAATTATTCTACTTAGAGGCATATTCAATTTTTACATGTACAATATTTCATTCCAAAGAGTTAACTCTTAGGTCTAGTGGCCTACACACAAAGAGTGCATTTTCATTGACTATTGTAGTATAAGTGAAGGAGGAAATTCGAGGAAATAAACTAAGCGCAGAGGGATGAACACAGAATCATATACACCAAATTTCAACAGAACTCTAAATTAGACTAAGGAAATGAAATGTAGAAATCTTGGAGTTTTTTCAAGGCTTCCATTCTAACACATCACATGTACCATTTTCCATCACACAACATAGGTGAATCTGCAATTTAAAACCAACATCTGCAATTACACAATTTATGAATAAGAAAAACACATATGAAGTCATAAACAAAGACATAAACACATAATACACATATCAATTCTTGGAATCACCAGAAAAATCCCACATTAATCTTCAAAATTAAATACATCTCATAAGTCCAAAACTTGCAAAACAATTACATCCTCCATGCTAGAAATTTGAACCCTTACCAATGGGTCGATCTTCCCTTTTTATAGGGAGAATCCAAAATAGAACAATTACAAAAATATCTTGAACTGCAATAGTTGTCCAAACTACTTATATGTGTGAGTATGCTACTAGTGTAGTTGTCCTAATGATTACATAAGAAACTTTATTCTCTTCTTGAAAATAAAATATTTAGAAAACTGCAAAATGATGTGGATATGCCATGATTTTCCAAATCAAAATATCTTCACTTCTGACTCCTTTGATCACTGAAGGTGGACCCAGGCTCCATTATTCAGACTTGTGGTGGATTGATAAATTGGTCACACTTATACCATAATTCTAGATTTGGAGAAGGAGTGTGAATTAGCGTACTATAGGCCACCTTTAGGTTCAGTAAAATTAGGCTTGGAAACGAATAATGTTTTCACTAGCCATAGAAGTTGAAAATACCTTTGCATGTAACTTTCTATAGTTCTGCCCTTAAGAGTGGTAATATTTTCATGTGAATAATCCACTTTACTTTTATCCTCCACCAAAAATTTCTCATACTACTACCATGGGATCAGGTTCCCCTGAAAATCTAAACACCTAGGAAATCCTCCTCTAGTTCTCTATAACTGAAATTGGAATCAAAGGCGGCTACCAAATTTTCCAAATCATGCAAACGCTATTTAACTCTATCTCTCGCTACTTTTCTTTGAATAATTTTGGTAGCCGCAATGATTACCCCTATCGTGTCTATGATATCCACTACTCTCAGGTAATTAGTTGATTTTTCATTGAGGCACCTAATGAATTTTTCTGCAGTCCTAGCATTTTTAGCATCCCCATTAATGGATGACAGGATGGGAAGTTCAGAGTTATTAACCAAAGCTCTTTGTTCTGAAACTAACTTCATATGCTCCATTGATGATTTTGTTAGTGTGTTTGGTACACGCATGTACGAAATCACACCAACTTAAGGGGTGTGGTTTACCCCCTTAATTTATTGGTCACAGGTAGAAAAAGAAGTGGATTCAAGCAAGTTAGTGGAACAAGCTAGAATCATAAACATACTAGATAGAGAAATAACATGCATATATAAACTAAAACTAAAAAAAATAAAAAAAAGCTTTGAATAGAGTCAAACAACTGCAATAATCCAAATGGTGGCTCTTCGGCCCCTCTCATTGAGTGCTGGTAGGAAATGAGGATGAAACTTTAACTTTCTTGCCAAAGGGCCCTTAGAACATGGGTTCTAAGTCCCGATGCAAGGATGTTTTTACTTCCAAGCTTGCTTCGGTGCAAAGTCTCCCTCTCTCTACTGTGGTGGATTGAACTTGTTGGATGGCCAGCAATTGAGTCCCCTCTATCTTCAGCTCTGGATCACACACTGTTGGTATTTCTTGGGAAATTCTGGCTAGCATAACAATTTTCTCTCATGTTCTTCATCTCTTTGTGGTATTATATAGGAGAATTCAAATCCTCCTTCCCTCTCTTGGTACATTGTGGATGGTGACCCAAGAGAGGGGGATGATTCCATTTTGTGCCACAAATATTCCATTGTGTGCTCCCTTGATGTCTAAGGAGGCTTTGGTGGCTATCCTTAGGCAGATTCAAGTGCGAAATCACTGTCCTGGAGTGTGATTTTGTGGTCCCAGAAAGTGAATTTTTCCACTCCCAGGATTGCGCGCATTTCGGGTCAAAAGGCGCGCAAAGGCACTCTTCACGAAGGATTATGCGTGCAAAAGCATTTATGACTTGCCCAAATTTGATTTTTCCTCAGACCTTAGAGATTTTTAAATACTTTCCAGAATCTCTAGTGTCTTTCAGCCCTATAAATCCTTCTGCCTAACATTAAATAATTTCGTCTTCTGCTTGTACGATTTTCCAGTGTTAACAATGATCTTATAAGTAGTAGACATATAGGTAGAAACTAATTTGGAAAACCCTTCATTGTGGGATTTCTTCTTCAAAGCACTACTCCAGTCAACCAATAATTTTATCTACTTGTTAGCATATATAATACTCATGCCTAGGTAATAAAAATCCTCTACATTAGTGTACATGAATATGTAGACTAGTATGGAGTAATATCTGAAGTAGGAGACAAGGTGAAAATGGTTAAACTGAAACTTGATGGCTTCACCAAGAAATGAGGGAATGTCTAGGAAAATGTCAAGCTTCATTATTAAATGAAAAATCCTAGGGTTCTACTATTGAGATTTTTAATTTCATTATTGCCTAGCAATAGCAGAATTATGGCTAAGATAGAGTGTACAATTTCTGAAAATAGAGAAATGGGGAAAGTCTCCGTTTGGAGGCAACTGAGCATTGGGAGCTTAAATATGCTGGAAAATGGATTTTTTTTATTCAATTGGGAGTGTATCATAATTCAAAAAGAGGGTGGTGTCTGTGAATTTCTCTAGGTTTGGTATTTTGGGTATACGAACGGTTTTTGAATCAATTCTAGGGTGACTTCTAGAATTTTCTTCCCGGTCAACGAAATGCAACAATTTTTCTCTTTGACATAAGTGACCATAAACCCGGATATGAATTTTGGGAATGGATAAACGATTATGAAAATGAGCTAATACAACCCTGACTCAACAAATCAGAATGGATATTCTTTGCTCAGGTCGTTTCCATATAGGTCGAAGCGAAGGTTGGCTAGGTGAAAAGGACAAAAGAGGTCATGTATCTCTTCCTTGGTTTCCATGAGTGGTTATGTGTGGCCCGAGGGTTTTGACTCTTTGGGTTTAGGGGTATTAGGTGTGATTTTCTTTGTTTTATGCATGATAATGAATGTGAAAGGACATGAGAACCACAAGTTACTTGGTGACTAGAGGCTACTGGAGGTTGTGGGTGCTAGAGAGGTCCTGTACTGGTCGATGGCTAGGCGAACGACGTTTGAAAATAGGAAAGACAACAAAAATGAACAAATTTGAATAAGAATGGTTGATTTATGAACATGTATAGGTGGGAAAAACAAGGGGGTGGCATGGAGGTGACACATGGCATGGTTGGATTAGACGAGAAGTGCGGGGGGTGGGGGGGGTGGGGCAGTGATGACCTTTTAAAATTTTGTGCTCTTCGTCCGTGCTCGCTTGACGAGTGGTCCCGGCTTGTTGACGTGGCCATCACGCTGGCATGACAGTTGTAATATCTATTTACCTCCCTCAAATGGGGTGTCTTAATATATTTGGGAGCAAGACATGACCCCACGAAATAAACCGTGATTGTTGTTTTGTTGCGTTGGGTCATTGACCTTTGACTCTCCAGGGGGTGGTGTTGGTTTAATCGTCACGCTTATTACCCCTTGATCCAATTTTTTTTCTTGAGATTTTTTAAATAATTACATGTGAAAATTGCAGCTTTAAACAAGAAACTTTAAAGGCATAAACATAAGAAGAGAGAAGCAATTAACATCATGAAAGAAGACACAGAATTGATATCGGAGTTCGTCTAGGAGGGACTACGTCTCTAGGCCCTACTCAAATATTGGGGAGGCCCTCTTTCATTAAGTAGCAAAAAATGAAAATACAAGTATAAAATGAAAAATTACACCCTTATACCTCCATAGCTAAAAGTGCCCGAAAATTGAAGACCTCTGATGAAGAAATGAACAACACCGTAGGTTTCATGGCGTTGAGAGGTGCATAATCCATATAAAATTTTCTTGATTCTGAAAAAGTGAAAATCTGACCCCTGTGGAAATGGCTTAGATCATGGTTTTGCCCCCCTCTTGCACAGTGCTCCTGGTTCCACTGTCTCTATTTATGTGCTCGCTCCTGACCTGCCTAGGCGCACTTATGAATGCAGATTTTAAATATATTGAGGTGGTTGAACTTTCCTAAGTCCTTTGTTGGCTAAAACGGTTTGGATTCGAATTTGGAGTGACGGGTTAGGTGGTCAAACCTTGCCCCCTCCTTTTAAAAGTCAGAATATTTTTTTTTTAACTACACATTTCATTTTTAAAACCTGTCATATAAATGTTAAATCATAAGTGGGTAAGTTGGGGGTTGGGCCCTCATTGGGCGACCCACCTCGAGGGCCAATATCCTCGCCGGCTCTTGTTAACATGTGGCACAAGAGTGTTTAGGGTTGGGCGGTGAGTTAAAAACCCCCGTCCACCCATATTCAATGGTGGTTGTAATATATGGCATGGTTGGCGGTGGGGTTCACCACCCTCGCCACCATATATACAATGTGGTTTCCATGGGTCGGAGGGTTCCGGTGGGGTCATGGTTGCCGACCCCTTAATTTTATATTATATTATGTCATGTGGTTGGGTTAGGGTGGGGGTCACGACCCGCCTTACGCTTTTTTTAATATTTTTTTATTTTTTTTTTAAACTAACTGTTTTCTTCAAATCTTTTGGATTTTTGACCGAATGAGACAATTTAACCATCCCACAATTTCGCCCAGGATTCGACCAGAGTTGACCTGAATCCGATGGCCAGAAAACTTCCAATTTGTGTCCTCCTTAGTCTTCCACATCACCAAGTCAACCCTCGAACTTTGACTACTCCTAACTCCTTCATACGGACTCGGAATTGAGTTATGTCTGCATCATTGGAATAAAAAAGACGAGATCTTCAACTTGACAATACGTTTTCCACATTCTAGACACTTTTATTTTTTATCCTTTGTACTTAATTCACTTGTACTTGGACCTATTCGATCCACCTGGATCATTCCTCCCCACTGAAGAGATTTTGGATCCCAAAATCATTAACACTCTTCGCACACTTCTTGTGCCCTTTCCAAACCACACCTTCAATCCTCTATACATGAAACTGGTACATCATTTGCAATCATGCACACCACACATGACTCAACAACCCCTCCTTACCAAGAGTTTATAGCGCACACTCATTGGCCAAGGATTACATAAAAGAAAAAAAAATCAATATCTCAACTACCCATAAGGAAAAGGCAAAAACATCATCGTTGTGTTTTGAAGTGATGGGAAAAACACCATCACGTATGAATTACAAATGTGGCCATCACACTAATACCCCTAGAAGAACCATATTTTACTTAATAAGGTAAGTGGATCATCCCCCTGTGGAGGATCTGCCTATGGAATAGCTTCGAGGACCGGACTTTGTATGGATGCTTTTTGGTCCTGACGTGTTTCACATGCAGGATTCTGGGGTTCATCCTAGTTGTGATGATTCTTCCTCCTCCATACCTTCTGTATCATCTTGGAATGCCTCCTCTCGATGTGCCTCTGATAAGTGCCCATGAATCCCTCACTATCGCCAAGGTGCAAGGAGGTTCTTTCATCATCAGTTGTTGGTGGGTCGCTGGCTGTTTTGGAGCTTTCTCCCACTTCCTTCCTGGTGTATCCAAGCCATGCATGATGCGGAAATTCCTCGACTTCGACGAGGTTTATGATGCTGAGGCCATTGATGTCAAGGCCCTTTCCTTGATACCCCATCTTCTTCAGTAGTTTGGACCCGATCCCTGTAGTATGCTTTTCAAAAGCAGCAAATTCATCATCATGAAAAGTACATGAAATTGAAGGGTTGCTTTTCACCTCGGGTTGGTTATGTCGCAATTTTTCCAAGGCCTCATCCTTAGCTTGTAACTTTCGTAGTAACCTTTGTTTTTCTTCCCTTGATTCCTGTAGGAGCCTTCTTAGCTCAACATTTTCTGCTTGGATGCCTTGGTTAATCTCTTCAAGTTCTTAGAACTCTTCCATAGTAAGTGTCCTTTTCATCTTTGGTACACTATCTGTTGATATTTTTGTTTCATTGCCTGGATCAGAACCCAAGTCTATGGGTCTTTCTACTGTGATGCCAAAGGCCGAAAGCTTCATTTCAATGCCAGAATCAAACCCTAGGTCAATTGTTCTACCTCGTGTAAATCCTGCAGCTGTGACCTTTTCATCTTCCTCGGATTCATAATTTTAGTTTTGTTGTATGGTGGTGGCAGTCTTCTGCTTCCCCTTTTTGTCATTTCTCTCAGGTCTCAACTCAGGGTGCAGCTTCTAGCAATTTTCTTTATCATGTCCCTCTTTTTCACAATGTGTGCAAGAGAGATTTTCTCCCCTTATTTTGGCTGCAGCAGTCCTTTTTGGGTGGTCTCTTTGTTCATGCACCCCCCTTCTTTCTATGTGCATGGCCTTCACACTGGCCTCATTGATGGGAGGAGGCTCAAACAAAAATAATTAATGTCTTATGTAACTATGTAATGACCCACTGTAATTAGTTACAACTTCAGGTGAATCTAATGAAATGCCCAAACTTAATGCTTGCTTTCTAAATTCCTCGGCAAATCTGTGCATGTTTTGTCCTTTACCTTGCCTTAGGTACTACCACCCCATTAAGGCTTTTTTCTTATAATCCAAGGGACAGAATAGATCTTTAAGTGCAGTGATGAAATTTTACCACGAGGAAAGGATGTTAGCCAAATTACTATTTCCTTGAAGTTTAATCTCCCACCAGATGAGAGTTGTGCCATTCAGTCGAAGAGAAGCCAAATGGATCTTTGCCTCGTCTTCCACAATCCGCTGAATCCTACAATAGACTTCAAGATGCCTAATCCAGTTGTTAAGTTTCATTGCATCACTTTCACCATTATACATGGGTAGATCAAATTTGACATCTAACTTAAAGAAAGGTTTATTAGATGCATTTCCAGAATTCGTATGATTATGGTGAGAAGAGGAGGAAGAAATTTCACTTGCTGGAGGAGAAGGAGGTGGATTTCCTCCATTATCTCCATGCCCTGAACCTTGTCCTTCTGAAGAATTATCTCCTACTTTCTCTAGTCTCTCAAGTCTAGAGAAAAATTTCTTGACCCGATCTTCCATGGTGTAGAAGGTCTTGTGGAAGTTGAGCTCCTTTTGAACATCGTCATTCAAGTTTCTTCTCTAATGTGCACGTCTCGCTTGGGGATCAAAGGGTTGTAGTTTCCCTTCGCCTCGTCGTACCCTGTTTCTAGTTATCATACAAGCATGTAATTCACATCCACAAACACCTTCTCTGATACCTCTTCATCCAAAATATTTTTCTTGAGATGTGTTAAAGAATTACATGTGAAAATTGCAACTTTAAACAAGAAACTTTAAAGGCATAAACATAAGAAGAGAGAAGCAATTAACATCATGCAAGAAGACACTAAATTGATATTGGAGTTCATCCAGGAGGGATTACGTCTCCGGGCCCTGTTCAAATAGTGGGGAGGCCCTCTTTCATTAAGTAGCAAAAAATGAAAGTACAAGTATAAAATGAAAAATTACACCCTTATACCTCCATAGCTGAAAGTGACCGAAAATTGAAGACCTCTGATGAAGAAATGGACAACACCGTTGGATTCGTGGCGTCGAGAGGTGCATAATCCATATAAATTTTCCTGAATCTGACAAAGTGAAAATATGATCCCTCTGGAAATGGCTTAGATCATGGTTTTTCCCCCCTCTTGCACAGCGCTCCTGGTTCCAACGTCTCGATTTTCGTACCCGCTCCCGACCTACCTGGGCGCACTTATGAATGCATAGTTTAAATATATTGAGGTGGGCGGACTTTCCTAAGTCTTTTGTTGGCTAAAACAGGTTGGATCCAAATTTAGAGTGAGGGCCTCGGGTGGTCAAACCCCACCCCCTCCTTTTAAAAGTTGGAATTTGTTTTTATTAACCGCGCATTTCATTTTTAAAAACCCATCGTATAAATGTTAAATCATAAGTGGGTAAGTTAGGGACCAGGCCCGCATTGGGCAGCCCATCCCCATATCCCCGCTGGCTCTTGTTAACATGTGGCATGAGAGTTTTGAGGGTTGGGTGGTGGGTTAACAACCCCCACCCACCCGTATTCAATGGTGGTCGTAATATATGGCATGGTTGGTGGTGGATTTCACCACCCCCACCACCATATATACAATGTGGTTGTCGTGGGTCGATGGGGTCCGACGAGGTCATGGTTGTCGACATCTTAATTTTATATCATATTATTTCATGCGGTTGGGGTAGGGCGGGGGTCACGACTCGCCTTACCCTTTTTCTAATATTTTTTTAGCTATTTTTAAAACTAACTAATTTCTTCAAATCTTCTGGAATTTTTACCAAAGGAGACAATTTAACCATCCCACAATTTCGCCCAAAATCCGGCCAGATTTGGCCAGAATCCGGTGGCCAGACAACTTCTAATTTGTGTCCTCCTTAGTCTACCACAGCACCAAGTCAACCCTCAAACTTTTACTGCTCCTAACTCCTTCATACATACTCAGAATTGAGTGACGTCTACGCCGTTGGAATCAGAAAGACGAGATCTTCAACTTGACATTAAGTTTTCCACATTTCATACACTTTGATTTTTAGCCCGTGTACTTAAGCCACTTGTACTTGGACCTATTTAATCCACCTGGATCACCCCTCCCAAGCCTCATTGGGATTGGGCTGCTCCAGATCAGACAACGATTTGCTCGAAAGGTTCCTGTTTTTTAGATATTCCATATAAAATGTGGGCGAGGACCCACATTCCATTCCATTTTATTTTTCTCTTTTATTTTTAAACCTTTTTCTCCTTTTAAACACCTTCAAACATTCCTTGTGTACACAAAAAAACCTCCTTTCCAACATGAATAGTAGAAGGAAGAGTGAAGAGGGTACAATAGAGTCATAAAACAAAGAATCTTTGGATGGTACCATCTACCCAAACTCTTTATGGTTTGATTGATGATTGCTTACAGTGACATATGAGTAGTTTCTTGAGGACTTCATATGAATGTGTGTTGTCTATTGGAAACCATGTAATGCTCATTACTCTTATTGATTGATTGACATTAGCAACAATATCCATTGGAGATGGTTTTGATGGAGGTTTTTATTTGATGCTTGTTTTTCATGTGCATTTGCGATGGGAAGACCATCTTGTTGTGTCTGATGTTTGAAGCACTTGTTGAGCCTCTTAAATATCTTACAAGCATGGTCAAGTGCTTAGTTTGTGTGATTGGATCATTCTTATTGATTGTTGACTCTTATTGCTTATCATATAACTTTTATCTTCAACATGTATTTACCATATTTTATGTCTTTTTAGGGGGATTATTTATTACCATCACAGTGTTCTTGTTTTGATGATTTGCACATAGGAAGTATTACAACAACAAAGGAATTCCACTAAGAACTTGGAAAATATGGGGTAAAGAAGATCTATAACAACATGAAGAAATTCTTCTTATTGACATGGATGTAGAATGAGATTTAATTGTTTCAAAGTGCTTAGAATGTCAATATGTGAAGGATGAGCATCCACACCTAATTATGCTCTTGTAACCCCATGTCATCTTGATGACAATGTGAGAGGTAATATTCATGGTTTTTTTTGGTGGGATTACACTTGATGCAATGAAGCAACAACACCATTACGGTGGTAGTTATTAAGTTGACCAAAAATGCTTACTTTACTCTAGCAGGAGGTACCTAAATTTTATCAATGTTGGATGGCTAGAGAAAGGGATATATTAAACTTTATCTTTACCAATTTAAAAACTTATATTGAATTTTTCTTAGTCAATATAAACCTTCGTTTGCTCATCTAAGTGGAGAGTTATAATAAGGGATGTGGTAGAAACTAGAAGCCCTACATCATTGCAAGGATAAGAACCTTAGTTTGTTACACTAAGAGTAAAACTATAAAATGAGTTGTGTAAAAGTTTGTCTTACTAAATTGCTTTTCTTACCAATGAGGTAGAATTGAATACCAAAATCTACTCTATTAGGTTGCTTTCCTAAAATATTATAAAAATGATATCATGAGGTGCAATGATTAAACATATTTATATTATTAGCACATGCAATTCCTTCTCTTGCTCACCATCATGAACTCAACAAATTATTGGTGAAATTGTTGACCAGCTCCAAAGGGAATCCCCGACACTTATCAATGTGTACAATGAAGTGGAATCCCTGTGTAACTAATAATTACGAGTAGAAGGGCTTGAAATATTATGTTACTGTAATGATCAATTTTAAATGGTTAGAGATGACTTCAACATTTGATTCACAATAACAAGAAAATAAATATATTACACATCACGTGTAAATTACCACAATTAAACATAATTTGAAGTTGTACGAATATTGTTATTTCTCTTATATAAATGCTTTATGACGTGATGATGTCTTATGGAATAACTTATCAATTTTATATTATCGTACACATGATGCTTTTATAAGAACTTATTCATCATAAGATAAACTGAGGGAGTTAGAAGTCACGGTAGGTATATATCTCTATCTTGTTTCAGGTCAATTTCTATTAATGATAAAAAATATATTAATGAAAAGTAGTTCGTATTACTTTCTCATAAATCAAAGACAAAATTGATATCATTGACCAACAAAAATATTAGTATAACCTTAAAAATTCAAGAGTTCCAAAGGCAAGTTGAAATAGTACATAACATTTATTGAACACTAATTAAAGGATAACGTAAGTCATTACCTTGATAAATTTTAACTTGTGATGTAACCACTTTATTTTTTATTTTTATGGTTAACTATCAAAATTGGACAAAATATTGTGCTACTTACCATAAAGACTCGACAACACTACGGATCATACCTATTATGTTTAGAAGGTCATTTAAGTTTCGAAGGAGCATCAATCATATTTGTAATTTTATATTTGATTTTTCATCTTGATATATTTGCATTTAAGATTTTTTTGTTTGTTTGTTTGGTTATGTGGTCTTAACATTAAGATGGCATTACGCTAAATTTTTGGTCTAAGAAACCATAATCAAGGGGCATTTAAGCTATCAAAATCACCCAGGGATCGCACTTGGCCTTGGCCACACCAACTCTTAGCATGACTAGATTTTTTGTGCCTTCGAGAGGATTCGAACCGGTGACCTTTCAGCACAAATGTCTTAACATCCCACTCTTCACCATTGAACCGCACCTGTTGGCATATTTGCATTTAAAATTATTAAAGTTTAATTATTTTTTAATTATATTAAAATTGGGTAATAGAATTTTTGGTAAGTTTGCTATTTAAAATATATTTTTTAATATATAAATAAATTCAATACCAATAAAACTTTAAAACATTTAAATTACATAAACTTAATTATTTAAATTTGTAATTTTAGTAATATTTAACTGATTTCAAATAAAATTATTCAAAAAATGTTTATAAATCAAAATGTAAAATATTTAAACTAAAAATTCAAGTTTCATTTGAATAACTATGTGTCTAATTATCTTTTAATTTACACTCTTTAAATTTGTTTGGTTTTAAAATTTTGTAATCAATAACAATATTTATATCATTCGGAATTCACTATATTTATTTTTGGTCTTTGCCACTCACCTCGCGGTCATAGTTCATTTATTCTCGATTATTTTGCTTGACTTTTATAATTTTAACCAAACTTTTGGGGAAATGTTGAATATTTTTATTTTCTCGTAAATTAAAAAATAATTAAACTCTATTTTCTAGAAACCTTAAATCTAATTTTCCATTGGTTGAGTGGGCATTGATGTGACATAATTCCCCTGGTGGAGATCTTTTATTTTTGGTATTTGTCAGTGTCTAACAAATAATTTTAAAATAAAAAAGATTAATTTTGTAAGTGGTCATTCCGCTGATGAGTGCTTTGACACTGACACTGCTATTGCCTTGCCCAATGATGTTAGGACTGACAGGGTTACATGTCGCTTGCGTAAGCAAGGGGGGATGAACAAGTATACTGAGGAAGCTCAACTAAGTGCATTTATGATTTGACATTTGTCAATTAAATTGTTATAATTCAATATTAAATGAAGTGTCTTTGTAATGCACATAAGAGAGAAGTGTTGTGTGGGATAATGGGTGTCTAGAACAAGGAACAAAAACTTTCTCCCTCCGACACACTTCTACTGCAAATCTATCTCCTTCATTGTGTGGAGTGTGAAAGTGCAAGTCATGGTAAAGTGAAAATTTTAATATATTTTATTGAAATATTTGTGCGGAGGGGAATGTGCGCGGAGGTGCAAAAAGAGAAACATGGACATTGACATTAAAGGGAGTCCTAGTGTGTTTGCCTCTTATTTTGTTTTTATATTTTTTTCACTTTAAACTTTTATAGATTGATTTGTATGGGAGAACATGAGTATGGAGTCATTAGTGTGTGTAGAATGAAGGGCATGTGTAAGAGCGCATATGTGTGGGAGAATCGGTGTATGGAGTGGTTAATGTGTGTGGAAAGAAGGGTGTGTGGAAGAGAGGGTATCTGCCGAAGGACAGGGGTGCAAAGGAAATTTCGCATCTCGATATCAAATAAAACAAGCGCTCATCGACATAATCGATATACACAGAAACCCTGTTCGAAGGCTTTGACCGATTAAAAAATGTATCAAAGTAGAAACAACGAATCTTGGTATTTATGGTTCCCAAATACTATATGAATTTATGATCTCACATTTCTGAATTAAATACTTATTGTCTAATATTAAATGAAGTGTTTTTTTAATGTGTTCAAGGAAGACATGTTGTGCGGGGAAACAAATGTGGGGAGCAAGGGACATAAAATTTCTTTCAAAATGTTCAATTACTGCACATACATTCCCCCTATGCACACTTCTTCTTGCACAAAATTACAAATTAATCAATTAATTAGTGATTTTGGCTTATTAAAGTTTGGGGCATGAAAATTTTAGTTTAGTATGTTTTTGCAATGCAATGCGGGGAATGTGTGTGGAGGTGTGGAATGTGAAACATGGAAATTGACATTGACATGGAGTCTTTAGTGTGTGTGGAATGAAGGGTGTATAAAAGAGGTGGTATGTGTACGAGAATAGGTGTATGGAGTCATTAATGTGTGTGAAATGAAGTGTGTGCAAAAGAGGGGATATGTGCAAGAGAATGTGGGTGTAGAGGGAAATTGTTTATGTAGACATGATGTTAAGAAGAAACTTAGTTTCCAATATTAAATTAAGTGTACTTTTAATGTGTATGAGAAAGAAGTGTTGTTCGAGAGAATGGTTGTGTGAAGCAAAGAATATAAACTTTGTTTCACAATGCTCTACATTTTCGCATAGATTTCCCTTTTGTGTCTTGAAGAAGGAACATAAACTTTCTCCCTCCCAAAAAATTCTACCATACAACTATCTCTTTCATTGTGTGGAGTGTGGAAGTCCTAGCAATGGTAAAGTTAAAAAATTAATATATTTGATTAAAATATTTGTGCAGAGAGGAATGTGTGTGGAGGTGTGCAAGGAGAAACATGGACATTGAAATTAAAGGGAGTTGTAGTGTGTTTGCCTCTTTTTATTTCAATATTCTTTTTCATTTTAAACTTTTAAAAATTGAGATGTGTGGGAGAACATGTGTATGAAGCCGTTAGTGTGTTCATAATGAAAGGTGTGCAGAAGAGGGGGTATGTGCGAGAGAATAGGTGTATGGAGTCGTTAATGTGTAGAAAATGAAGGGTGTGTGGAGGAGGGGGTATATGTGAGAGAACGAGGATGTAGAGGGAACTTTTCATCCCGATAACAAATAAAGAGAGCTCTGTAAACATAAGTTGATATACACGAAAGCCCTATTAGAAGGCTTTGATATTTTAAAAATTGTATCAAAGTAGAAACAAAGAATCTTGGTATTCATGGTTCCTGAATACTATGTGCATTGTGATCTCACATTTCTGAATTACATACTTATTATATACTATTAAATGAAGTGTATTTTTAATGCATGTGAGGAAGAAGTGTTGTGCGAGGAAACGAGTGTGCGGAGCAAGGAACAAGAACTTTCTTTCAGAATGTTCTATTACTCCACATACATTACCCCTTTACACACTTCTTCCTGCACAACACTACATAATAATCAACTAATTAGTGGTTTTGGCTTACTATTGTTTGGGGCATGGAAAGTATGGTTTAGTCTTTTTTTGTGATGCAATGTGGTGAATGTGTGCGTCAGTGCATTAGGAGAATTAGGGACATTGGCATTGACATGGAGTCATTAGTGTGTGCGAAATGAAGGGTGTATGGAAGAGGGGGTATGTGTGGGATAACATATGTATGGAGACATTAATGTGTGAAAAATGAAGGGTGTGTAGGGGAATGAGAGTGCAGAGGGAACGTTTTTCTATAGAGATAACATTATTTTAACTTTTAGCAGATACTTAGTATCAAATATTAAATGAGGTATCATTTTAATGAGTGTGAGAAACAATTGGTGTGTGGGAGAATAATTATGCAGATAAAGGAACAAAAACTTTGATTCACAATGCTTTTCATTTCTACATATATTTCCCCTTTGGGGAATGAAAATTTTGGTTTTTGTGTATATCAGGTTATGTCGACAGGTGATTGTTTTATTTGATATCAGGATGCAAGAGAGCTATAGCACCATTTCTTTTCCAACGACCCGATGTGCAATTTTCGAAAATATGTTTGAAGGCTTTGGTCATTTAAGAATTGTATCAAAGCATAAATAGAGAATCTTGGTGTTCACAGTTCCCAAATACTCTGAGCATTTTTTATCTCAAAATTTTGAATTAAATACTTATTATCCAATATTGAATGAAGTGTCTTTTTAATGTGTGTGAGGAATAAGTGTTACATATCAAGTAAAATAATATTTTGTGAGGAATAAGTGCTATAGAGCAAGTAAAATAAAATTTCTCCTAGAATGTTCCATAACTCCGCACACATTTCCCGTTCGCACACATCTTGCACATATATCTCTCCCACAAAACTCTGCATATTAATTAATTAATTAGAAGCCTTGGCTTATTAAAGTTTGGGGCATGAAAAGTTTGGTTTACATGTACATTTTATTTGATATATAAATGAAAAGGAGCTATGGAAAAACAATGAATATTAGTATTCACAATTCCTGAATGCTAGTTTCCTATGCATTGTTCCATATTCACACTACATATTAATCAATTAATTGTCGATTTTTTCATATTAAATTTTGCATATGAAGAAGATTTTTTTTTGTGGGGAAACATGTGTGTGGCGTAAGGAACAAAAATGTTCTCCTGGAATGTTCCATAACTCTGCATACATTCCTCCTCCACACACTTCTTCCATGTATCTCCTTCTCGGACAAGACTAAATATCAATGAATTAATTAACAAAATTGAATTATTAAATTTTGTGGCATGAATTTTTTTCTTTACATATATGTTTTATTTTATATCGGGATAAAAAGGAGTTGCGGAAAAACAATGAATGTTGGTATTCACGATTACCAAATACTAATCTCTTCACACATTAATGAATTAATGGTGGTTTTCCTTATTAAGGTTTGGGGCATGAAAATTTTCAGTTACGTGTATGAAAGGTGTGAAATAAGGGTGGGAAATTAACTATGCTCACTACTATGTCGATGTGGTCTCATTTTATTTGAGCTTCTTGAATACTAAATGCATTTGTGATTTGACATCTATCTTAAATAATTATTATCCAGTATTAAATACAATGTCTTTGTAATGTGTATTAGGAAGAAGTGTTGTGCGAGAGAGTGGGTTCCCAAAGAAAGCTATAGAAACTCCCCACCCCAATACACTTATACCGCACACATCTCTTTCGAATAAAATTAAATACTAATCAATTAATTAGTGGTTTGGGCTTATTAATGCATGTGAGAAAGAATTGTTGTGCAGAATAATGGGTGTGAGGAGAAAGTAACATAAACTTCCCCCCCTTTGAACACTTCTACCGCACACATCCCTCTCACATAGCATTACATATTAATTAATTAATTAGCGGTTTTGGCTTATTAATGTGTGTGAGGAAGAAGTGTTGTGCAAGAGAACGGGTATGTAGAGTAAGGAATATAAACTTTCTTCCACAATGTTTAGTATCGCCACACACTACATATTAATCAATTAAGTAGTGTTTTTGGCTTATTAAAGTTTTGGGCATGAAGAGATTAGGTTATATGTGTATTGGGTGTGAAAGAAGGGTTGGCGATTAACTATCCCCACTACTATGTCGACATGGGATCATTTTATTTGAGCTTCCCAAATACTAGGTGCATTTGTAATTTTACACTTGTACTCAATTAAATAGTTATAATAAATGAAGTGTGTTTTTATTGCGTATGATACTATCCAGCTATAACCGTTGTTGGGTTAACTTTCATTTGCAATTTTCATGCCTCCACATACATTCCTTGTATGCACACTTCTACCACACATATCTCGTTACACTTGTACTCAATTAAATAGTTATAATAAATGAAGTGTGTTTTTATTGCGTATGATACTATCCAGCTATAACCGTTGTTGGGTTAACTTTCATTTGCAATGTTCATGCCTCCACATACATTCCTTGTATGCACACTTCTACCACACATATCTCGTTTGCATAGAAATACATATTAATCAATTAATTATCACTTTTGGATTATTAAAATTTGGGGCATGAAAAGTTTGGGTTAAATGTATATCAATTATTATTATTATTGCTTAGTATCTAAAACATATCATAGAATTTTGAAATTTAATGCAGAAGGTAAGATTATTACATCCGGGATAACTTTACAGCTTCTATATGCGCAAGCTCATGATTATAACTACTAATTATAATTATTTTTTCTATAGGTGCATTGACAAGATGTTAGAAATAATATATCACGAACACCATATCATCAATAGATAGTGTCTGCTCAACTTAGTGTTCCTAAATTGATGTCATAAAATGTCAACCAGGGCTAGTAAACCGCTGAAGTGAGGTGCACTATATGTGCCTAGGTATTTGTTTCTAACTACGTTGTGTTTAGTGTTTTTCTGATGTTTTTGGTTTTATGGTTTTATGTTAAAAAGGAAAAGAACCAAGTGTTGGTAAAGAGAAGTAGATGGTTACACTAAAACAGAGCAAAACCTATTCTAAACTGTGTATGGCACTAAAGAACAAAAAATGCAAAGCTTGATAATGACTCATAGTAAGGAAATAAATCACAACATGAACTCAACAACTCATAACATGAACTCATCCAATTCATTCATTAGAAATATGTTGGAATAGCTTGAGAAAAGGACAAGTTTAGTGCAAATGAGGTTCTCCTAAGTAAACAATCATCTTACAATATTACAAAGAATCTCATCCATGGCTAGAAGTTTATTGGAACACAATTGGAAAAGATTATTTGTAGCACAATAAAATTTCTACTCTGAATTAACTTGTAATGCTAAGATTAATCCATTCTGCAGCTCAACTTGTCACTACTAAGCCTCATTCGAAAGTTAGAGATTTTCTAGAATAGTTTTTGGAAAAAAGGCTTATTTGTGAAATTGCAAAAGATTGCAGAACAATCAAGGCCTTAAACTAATATCACTAATTCCTTTCCATATGATGATGCATTAATAGAAAGTCAGAACAAGAGTAGTTTGTAAACAATGAAGGCCGTGAAGTCTAATTTTGACAGTTAATACAACTTAAAGAACAATGGATAACACTGAACTAGAATGCAATTGATCAAACTTGAAACACAGTGACCAAAACTAAACTAGAATGCCATTAACCTAACTTGAAATAGAGTGAAATGGAACTGAACTAGAATGCCACTAATCTAACTTGAAATACAGTGAACAGAGTTGAACTAGAGTGCCATTATCAAACTTGAAATATAGTGACATCTACCTCCGGAGTATTTCAACTGAACTAAAATGCAACTAATTCTATGAAATACTACAACCCTATCTCGTTCAATATGAGTAATATTTTGGAATAGTTTGTAAAAACAAGTCTGGCTGTATCATTCAATGCAAATGAGCATAAAACATAAAGTTTCAGAAAAAAAATGCAATTAACTCCTAAAATACTACAGTTGTATCTCATCCAATGTTAGTGGTATTTTGGAATAGTTTGTAAGGATAAGACTGACTGTGGCATCCACTTCAAGTAAGTATAAAAACACAAAGTTCAGAAAATTGATTAAACTAGGAATGAAACAAGGCTAAGTTACTTATCTAAACCATATGAACAAAGCTTCTCAGGTAGCAGGGGCCCTCTACCACCGGATTAGCACGCAAATCTACTCGAGATTGACTCAGCTCTTGCAATAAAGTGATGCTTCTTTCATTAAAGGAGAAATTCTTAAAAAAAACAAAGTATTATGGTCTTCTGAGATCTAGCAACAAAACAAAATCTAGCTAACTGTCTCTCGGTCTCCCGAGCCATACTTATAACAAAATTACATAACTGTCTTTGAGATAACATAGGGATAAGTTTCTTTCCAAATTAAAATCAAATTAGGACTCTGGTGAAAGCCTCGTATTCTGCTTAAGGACATCTGTATAGTCCTTGTCCTAGTAGGAATCTGCTTCCTATTTTTTATCTCTTCCACGTGCATAACCACCTATAAACTCGAACTCAGACCTCATGGAGAAAAAGAAATGATGAGGGAGTGATGTGGAATACGACCATATGCGTTTTTCCTTGAGCTGACACCTGGAACCTACATGAACATGAAGATACCTGCGGAATAGGCGACTGGCTACAGAATGACTGCGTTCTGTAGCCGAGTCTAGTAAAAAATTACTACAACAACAAAATCATAAAAACATAGCAAGTTAGTCATTATATACATTCTTAAAGTAATCCTAATCAATCCTATTGATCATTTAAACCTGTAATTGATGAGGGACAAAGGAAATGAAGTGAAATGTGGTGGAAAAGAAGGAAATCTTTGGGGCTCAACAGATAGTATCTATTACATATGCTAAAATTTTAAAAGGTAATGTAACAATTATAACCACTAGTTCAAGTTATGCTAGCCGTAGGTGCATTTCCCAGGTGTTTATCAAGAAATTTTTAGCATACACGTTTCCAACATATGTTCAATTACTTTTCGGGGGAGCTAGTTACAAAATGATTTGTTCTTTGGGTTGTATGGTGGTCGTTTTGGTAGATGCATGTAGTGAGGGATTTTCTTCGCAAACTCATTTTCACCGTAGGTGAAAAACATGTAGCATCTTTGTCATGTAAGTGGTGTGACGTAACTTTTGTATGTAAGTGCTTATATTGTTTATACAATACATGTTATATCCCTATAAAAATTAGATATGCAACTCAAAAAGTGAACAATATGTGAGTTCTAAAAAAACTTATGCAATATATGTTACCGTCATGTAGCAGTTAGGGCTAAAATTTTGTCATGCTCTTATTTTAAAACCTTTTTTTTATTTATATATATTTGATCTAATTCATATATTCAGAGTAGGGAATATGAACACAAGTAGAAAATATGAAATTAAAGACAATGGTAACTTTTTTAAGAGGTGTGATTTCTTTTGTAGAAAACATTTGTTGAAAACTATTTCACTAAATAGATCTAGCACTGTAGAAAACATTTTTTGAAAACTATTTTACTAAATAGCTTTAGCAGTGTAGAAAACATTTGATATGTTTCCAGAGAGTACCAATTTTTTCCAAATATGACGATTACAAATATGTCCCGTAGTAAAGTTTTTTTTCCAGTTGGCATAATCGGTGCCATTGAAATTTTAGCAACACGGACAAGGATGTAATATGCACTAGAAATCAAGTACGGGAATGTTGGTCAAGACAAGGAAATAATAAGCTTATATTTATTTCAATGTTTCAATGATAGAAAGTTGTTGTCCTCCTCTTATACGATTTACATGTATTTTTTTACAAATACTGCATATGAGACAAGTTCAAGTACATGAAAAACCTCTTCCAATACATATTTAAATCCAAATAAAATTGTAATAAAAAATTTTCAAACTCATTCTATTAAAACATATAGTTAAAAAAAAAGGAATATTTTTCTAAACTTCACAATCGACATTCATATGTTCATTGAAACCAGAGAAGAAACTGGAAAGTTTGAGAAAACTAGTTTCTTCGACGAGTGGATTATGCACGATAAACCCTATTATATTACACACACATAGAGAGAGAGATATTTGATTTCAAGTTGCTAACTATCGGTTTTCTATACCAATTTTGCAACACTTGCAAGAACAACTAACAACAACTAGTGCATACACGATTCCCTTTGAGACTATATCTGCAAAATGTAGTAGTCCAGTTACAATTAATAGAACTATGAATGAAACTATTGTATATTGTACCATTTGCAAGGAAAATCGATGCTTTATTTATATCCATTAGTTAATTGTATGGTACATGGAAATGACAGTACTACAATATATTATGATCTAAGAGGCATGGAATCAGATAAAGTATTGTATGATCAACGAAAAATTTCCTCTATGTGGAAAAATCAATTGTTATTGATATGTTGTCCAATTTTCAGATACATGGCACATTTACCATAAACCATCAAAATGTGCTTTTGCATATACAATTATGGTTCTCTTTATTTTCATTGTTGAGCAATCTAATCATGGTACATGTTAGTCATTAGTATTTTTCACTATCTTTGGATGACTATAGAATGGTTATAGTTTTCTGAAAACAATATTCCTTGAATATCTTGAGTTTCAGAAATCTCACTGCCTTCATTATCTTCATAAAACATTTTCCCTATCTATTAGTTTGTCATCTCAAAGTCACCCTGTTGCTCTTAAAAGACTCATTATGGGCTTATACCTCTCATTTTCATCCTTCTTTCCTACCTAAAACCTCATTTCCCCATTTTCCCCTATCAATAACCCCTTGAGCATAATAGCACTTTTGGAAATTCTCTTTTCACTTGAAAGTCTTTTAAGTCAAAAATTTAATTAAAAAACAAGTCAAAAAGCAGTCCCATTAGGTCATTAGGTTTCTCCATTTTTCAAGGTCATCCTTTCATTCTGATGAGGTCAGCACACGTATGAGAAGGATTGATGATGATCACCAAGCTATCAAAGCCATTATGTCAAGCCTTAGTGAGTAAAAGAAAATCCAACTCCATGACTTCAGCAACCTGCGAAGCAAAAAGTGTCAAAGAGTATTAATGAGAAAAGGAAGAAGAATTCAAAACATTAGAAAGTGGGTTTTCAAAGCCAACTCAAAGTTCCACATGCCAACACATAAAATTTCAAATACAAAAATTGTTTACTTCAGCAATTGAGCAAATGTCAAAGGGAGTTGTCTTGTTCCAACGGTGCCCAAGTCATCATTGTTCACAAGAACTCAACTCTAATTTCCTCTCCCACTAAGTTAGGGTTTGCTATGAAAAGGAGGCATAGGAGCAGAGGATCCATATGGTATGTCATATCAGCAATTAAGAATCCATACGAACTCATAAACATCATGCCTCCATCATTTTCCAAGAAGTCATTCCACGGGACAAATCATTTGCCACACATAGGGCTAGTTTTTCTTAAAACTATATTTCTGACCAAACATATATGAAATTAGAAAAAGTGAGAGAGGTTTTTGTCCCTTATAGGTCAAGGAGTAAAAACCTCCTTCAATTTTTACAAAGGTATCATGGTTTTGGATAAATGTAAAATTTACAGGTGCTACAAGAGGTTTGCATCACTTCTGGAGTGACCTTATTTCTCATAGCTAGAGTGTCCAAATGACTTTCTTTATGAATCAAATGCTAACTATACAGAGATATATCTCCAATGAGATATCATGATAGCAATTTGGAGTTGAGGAACACCTCCAAACATTGCCTTCACCAGCAGTCTGCATTTCTGCACCCTCATTCAACACTTTTTGACCAGTCTTGGGAGAATCAACTTTTGATAGGTAAAATTAACTCCAATCAGAAAAAACAAGGTATATTTGGAAATTATATAGTATAATATTTCCAAAGAGATATCCTGGGCCCAATTTGGACATCGTTAAGGCCTCCAAATGTGGTATGCAAAAAGGCATTGTGCGTTTGAGGAGTGGCGCTGCAGCCTCAGCCAGTGGCGCTGCGCGCCTAGCTAGGGAAGGTTGTGGAGTGATATATCAACTCAAACAAGTTCAAATCTTCTCCAAACTTTTCCAAAGTCCTCCAAACAACCCTCAAAGTAGTGAGTACATGTTTTAACCATGTTTCAAAGCTATTTGGTCACTATTGAATGAAATGAAGTGTAACCCTAAATGAAACCCTATTTTCAATTTGTGAGACACTTGTTTCATCCTCCTAAAAAGAATATCAGTCATAGACAGGGTAATTTCATTGATTTATGGTTTTCATTCATTTATTTTGTCCCTTCACACATTCCATTTCGCTCATTCCCTTCACCTTTCAAGCTAGTCATCTCATCCCCTTCCCCTCATCTCATTTCACTTCTACCCTAGGTTTTCATAAAACAGAGTCTAAATGTCTAAGGGTGAAGACAATGGTGCTGAGGAACAAAGGATGAGGTAGCCATTCATGATGAGGGTGACCTCCATGAGACAAAGACTGATTTTCACCTTTTTGATTTAGATGATGAGCATGATGATGAGGCATTCAAAATGTTTGTCAAGTAGAAGGATGCCCAAATCAGTGAGCTTTAGACCAACTTGTAGAGATATAATTTTATCATTGCATACTATGAGAAGGAAAATGAACAACTCAAGACCAAGCAGGCCATCATGGAGATTCAATTTCTCAAGGAAAAAAGAGAATAAAAATAGGCAAAGGCCTTTCTTGATGAGGCCTATGAAAGGTGTGGTGAAACCAATGAGGCAGAAGAAAGAGTGCCAAGAAAAAGACCTAGGACTAGAGGGTTGAAAAGAGCTCTAGAACTAGAGAGGAAAAACAAGGTTGAGCTTGCTAATGAGCTTACATTGAATGAACAATTTTCCATCATTGTCAATGACAACCAAGAGAAATGGCTTGATAGGGTCAACCAACATCTTGAGAAGCTCCTGGAGAAGGAAAACAAGGACAATGCCATATTTAGAAGGAGGGCTAAGAACTACTTCAAGAAAAACCAAATTACAAGCTCAAAACTACAAAAGGCCAAATCAAGACTTGAAACCATAACCAAGAAAAATGAAGGGGAAAAGCTCAATATTCTTGCTGATGTTTCCCTTCAAGCCTCTAAATCTTAATTATCAAACTAAACTCCAATTTTGGCACCTTTTTTCACATTTTGAATTTTTGACAGTTTGACTTGCAGAAATTAGGCCAAACGCGCATCGCCACTGGTATTGCGCTCTTTTTTGGGGCACTCAAATGAAAAATGGTCAGAATCCTCATGCTCCTAGGGATGATTACATCAACCTCAAAAAATTTCGGAACATTTGGAGCAAAACTGGTCCCTCAAAAGGGCCAAAAACCACCAAAAAATCACCTTTCTGCCCTCTTTTTGGCATTGGCACTGTGCGTTTAGCAGTATTGGGAGAAGTTATTTTTGACAAGGTAAATGGGAACCATTATAGAACTTGAAAGCCGATTTTGAAAATAGACTCAAGGACCTTTCCAATGAGCTATCATGGAGCTCATTTGGACATCAGGAAGGCCTCCAAAAGTTAGCTGCAAAGCATGTCATTTTCCCAGTCTTGGTGCTGTGCGTTTGCACTGGCGCTGCGCCCCTGTACCTTGGAGTTGTGCCCTTACCAGGAGTTATTGAAAAATATATTTTGAAGCCTTAAAGTTAAAATATTTCCAAAATTAGCTCAAATAGTTATGTTAGAAGTTATTTTTGAAATAAATGAGTTTTAGATATTTTTCCTTGGGCCTTGCATGGTCTCAAAGGTCAAAATGCATTAACTATGTAATGAATGACATTTGAAACCCTAGCTAGGGTTTACCTCCTCATTTTGCAGATAAATACTGCATGGAGGCTTCATATTTTTTTTTGGTTGATTGTTGAGTTCAATATGATATAGATTTTGAGTTGTGAAGAAGTTGGCTTTGGAGTTTTGGGACTGTTTTGCACTGAACATCAATGGAGCAAGCATATTCATAGGATTCATGAACATGTTTAAATGGTGATGTTGTTCTAATCTTGTATTTGTTTCCTTATGTTTTCCACATTGTTCATCTTTTCTCTTGCAATAGAGCAGAAAATTTAGGTTAAGATATGTTGTTAGAGGCACCTTAAGTCTGTATGCCTCCTATTGTTCAAATTTTTTCCTCTGCTAGGTTTGATTGAAGAATTCTTAATTGCTATCTATTTCCACTTAGCTTGTTTTCTTGAAAATGATTTATTGGATTCAAACCAAAGAAGTTTATGGTATGCCCTGTCCTTTGGTGTAGCTTGAAACATTGTTTTTAAGGCTTTTCTTTGAAGTTTTCTTACTAGGGTTTAGGCTAAAGAAGTTTATGGTTTTCCATGTACTTTACTCTATATTCAATGGTCACTTTGAAGGTATTTTAGGTCTGATTGAAGAACTCAGGAGTTCCCTGCTCTTTAATCATCACTTATTTGTTATCTTAAATGTTTTCTTTCTTTGAAAGTGAATAGCTAGAGAATTTAGGAGTTCCTCTTTAGGGTTTGTTGGATGGTTGTCTCAAACTTTACTTGATAAATCTAGGCCAAAGAAGTTTATGGTGTGCCCTGTCCTTTGGTTCTTTCTTAAGCATAGTGATCTTAAAGTATATTCTTGTTCTGGTATATGTTAAAGGATTCTTAATTTCCCTTTTAACCTACTAATTTCACAACTTAATGTTCATTTCAATCACATAAGCTATTAAAGATCCATTTGGCTTTGTTAACTTGCCCTATGAAACACCCTTGATTTGTTGTTGTACTCTTCAGACCTTTCACAGACCCCATAGCCTAATGGTTTGAATTTATCTCACTCTATCTTCTCTTCTTAACAAGCAACCCAACCAAACAAAACAAAACAAACAACCCTATCATTTTAACTAGACTAAAATCAGTACCCTAAATCAATCAAGTCATATATTTTACACAAATATAGAGAGAGCCCTCTCTGAGTCCAGGAAGGCTAGGTCCTAGGGCTCCAAAGTTGGTTTGATGTTAACCTTGTCTATTTGGTCTTGCCAATCTAACAAATTACAGGGACCTAACTGTACCCTTCTCTTTAGTTTCATTGTCAACCAATCTACTAATGATATTATAGAGATGGTATCACATGGTCAGTTTCAAGAACCTATATTGTTTTCAAGTTATCAAAATCAAGAAGTGTTCTGCAGAAAGTATGGATATCCATGTTACGAATAACTAGTGAGACTAAATTACTATTGACTAGTCACGAGGGGTGGGGGGTTTCCATACTTCCGCACATCCACATCTCTGGATTTCCAATATTAACACCATATTCTACTTTCTACTTTAATACTTTGACCATTTACGGAGAGCTTTTCCGGTTTGTTGGATGATTGGGATCTGATTTCATCCCATAGTTACCTGATATGTAGCTATTAACATTGTATAAAGATGCATTTCAATGAATTTGTTTGTTTAAGTTCCATGTTTCGTATTATGTTATTTACTAACATTATATATACTATAACACGTTTAGTATATAATATGTATCTAGCTCATCGTCCTATGTCATGTGTGATTTTTTGCAATGTGATTTATTACATTGTTTTATTGATTTATCAAATTTTCAAATCCTATGATTATTAAAAAAATATTAGCAAACTTTTTTACTTCACAAATTGTTTATGTTTCATATAATTTTCCATGTATTTTTAAACAAAGAAATAATACAAGTTAGTGTTAGCATGTAACTTTTTCTAAAGGAAGGAACGATATTCGTTTGTTTGTAATTGCTAGTATGTAACTTTTTCCATCACACATGAATTATTAAGCAAATAAATAACAAAAATTAATGATGGCATGTAACGTTTCGTAAAGGAAAGAATGATATTTATCTATTTATAGTTGTTAGCATGTAAATTTTCATAAAGGAGAGAAAAAGATACATTTGTTTGCAATTGTACAATTTGATTAGAAAATGAAAGAAAGTGTTTTCACACATAACATTTACATTTGTCTCATGATCCAATTTGGCATAATTTACAAAATATATGTCCCAGCACATGATTAGAGTATGGGTGATGCAACATTATTAGAATATGTAACACCCTCCTCCCAAATTTACCTAAGTTAACCGGTTTTCTGGGGTAAATATGTGACAAGAGGCTACGATGATCTGGTTCAGCCTCGTAGGTCACCTTAAGGAAGTGGAACCGATGAAACACAACCAATATGACCATCCACACATCCTACAGAACCTTTAGGAGCTAACCCACCCTTCCTGGTGACCAACCCCTGAGGGAAATCAACATTTCAAGGAATTAAATCCCTAGTTGCTCCCTTGCCAAGGCATGCATGTGACTAAGATCCTCAGTAGCTACTATGATCCTAAATGAGTGCGACTGTAGCATTTTTATTCTAGTGCTATGCTAGCGGTTGCGATATTTAAGGATAATTTCCAGGGCTAGGACCCAATCACTACCCAAAACTCCATGAAACTTACATAAATGAGAAGTAACATAGAAAAAATGATGCCAATTCAAATTCTTGAACAAAGACTTGACTGGACCCCCACTAGCCATGCAAAAAATTTCGTCAAACATATCACAAATATGCATTGTATAGGTCATAATAACATATCTGAGCATAGGGGTATCAGGCTTATCTGAGAATCGCTAAGAAGCATTGATGCCTTATCAAAATAGCTACATTATCATCCATTAGGTCATAAATTAATTTTTCATTCATTCATAAATCAAAACATGATGAGGGCCATATATCATCACTCTCATAAAACATACTCATAACCAACATATAAACAACATAAATAATAAGGATACAACATCCATAAATTCTACATATGAACCAATATATTTGCACATATGTTAAGTCCCTATATTACTAGTGTAGTCCATTATTGTTGTTAGTGTAGCCCCCTTATTGTTATTTTTTTACCCCTGCAGTCCCCATATTTTTATTATTGTGCCCCATAAAACCACACTATTGTTATTATTGTTCCCTTACATTATTATTGTTAGCTCGGCTAGGATTATATTGTGACCTCATGGACTCCTATATATATAAAGGAGGTTTTGTCATTTGAATATTTGAATAAATTTTCATTTATGTAATGTAAAGGAGGTTTCCCCCTCGAAGTGGATGATTTATAAGGTGTTGATCTCTCTTTTATTCTATTTTTGGAGCTGGTTTCATGAAATTTGGTATTAGAGTTTTGGATTCCAGGGTTTTATTGCTTCAAACAGGTCATCGTGGCATTTTCGCTATAAAAAAAATTTCTACGAAGGTTCAGATGCTAAAAAAAAAAGCCATTTGCGAAGGATTCCTGAGGAACATTGTGTAAAAATTTCAGATCTTGGTTCGCAATTGTTTCAAATGTTGAGATTTTATTTCTTATTTTTTAATTAAATCTGGAGGAAAATCTCATGTAGGTGACAACAATAGGATTTGTTGCTACATTGGCTCCATTAGTTTCTGATGAGGAGTTAATGCATCATATATTTGTTGTGAGAGAATTTATGAGTTTGTTGCCATTTCCAGCTATAAAATGTAAGCCCGTAGAGGCAAGTGGGCATAAGGAGGAATGTGTAGTGAGGAAGGCTGAGCAGATGAGAAACTCTGCAATTGTATTTTCTCCAGTTGATTAATGAGATTGCCGATGCCCTGTTAGGTGGACGTAGCCCAGATTGGTTGGGTGAACCACGTTAAATCTGCTGTTCTTTATGTGTGTTTTCTGCTGTGTGTGTTCGTAGTTTAATGTTTCTGCTGTGCTAACTCCAACAATTGGTATCGGAGCTTACTGTTGAGCTGTCGAATTGATATTTTCATTTAACTGGTCCGTGGAAGAATGTGACCACAGTCACTGTTTAAATTGCATAAAGATTGGAGGTTGTTCAGTGCTGTTCTTGTGTAGAAGCTGAGTTTTGGAAGCAGTTCAGCACTGGAGCTGTGCGCTGACATCATTCAGTCAATGGTGGTCGATTGCCAGAATGTCGTGGACTGTTGAACGTTTTTATTTTCTAATGAAGACTGCGGTTTCGTGGAAGCTGAGTGGAAAAAAAGTAGCTGCCGGTAGCGTTGAATGGTGAGCGTACAACGTTGAATTACTGCACAAAACGACAGGTATTGGAAATTCGATTTGAAATTTGGAGAAATCCAACGTTGAACAGTGCCGTCTTCAAATGCCAGCGTAGAAATGAGTGCTATTGCATTAATTTTTTTCAAAAATCGATTTTAATGGAGCGTATTTGAAGGTGCTGTAACGTACTGTGGCCAGGAGCATATTTTAATTGCCGTTCAAATCAATGCCGTCAAGTTAAAATCGATTTTATTTTTTGCAAATTGAAAATCAATTGCAATGTTTAAGAAACAAAAACAAATCGATACATATAAAAAAAAGGGATTTGAATTTACATTGAATTGTAATAATTCAATGTGTATTTAAAAAAAAAAAAAAAATCGATTTGCATTAAAGGTTTTTAACATCGATTTATATAAATCGATTTGAGGGGTGATTTTAAAATTAAATCGATTTTTGTTAAAGATGGGTGGCACTTAGAATTCCATTATATGGAATTTAGAAGGAGGCATTTTTTATTAATTTGAAAAGTTTATTATATGCCATGATATTATAAGGTGAAGGGCATTTAGAAATTGATTTGAATATTAAATTGCCATTTGCACATGGTATTAAAGAAGGAAAGACATTTTATAAAGGTGTAGGGTATATATTTTTTTTAAGGGCATTTTTTATTAAAAAGGGCATTCTTTATTAAAAAGTTGCAATTGGAGGTTGTTTTTTGTGACAAAATATGGCAAAAACACAAAGTGCCCGGTTTGAGATCGAGAAGTTCAATGGCAAAAACAACTTCGAGATCTGGAAAGTGAAGATGTATGATCTACTCGTGAAACAAGGCATGGCGAAGGCGCTGTTGGGAAAAGCCAAACAGCCTTACACCATGACAGATGATGAATGGAGTGATCTGGATGAAAGAGCACTGAGCGGCATTCGACTGTGTTTGGCGGATGATGTTTTGTTTAACATCGTGTCAGAGAAAACTGCTGCTGGTTTGTGGTCAAAGCTTGAAAAGCTGTACATGACAAAATCCTTAACCAATAGGATTCTTCTGAAGCGACAATTGTATAGCTTGCGCATGAAAGAAGGTACGATGATATCTGATCATCTGAATACCTTTAATACTCTCCTGGTGCAATTAGAAAGTATAGAAGTAAAATTTGAATCAGAAGATAAAGCTGTAACTTTATTATGCTCGTTGCTCGAGTCATGGGATCATTTTGTTACTTCTATAAGTCTTAGTTCATCAGAAACCCTTGAATTTGATGATGTTGTTCGAGCTTTGTTGTCCGAAGAAACAAGGAAGAGGTCAAATTCAGAAACCTCCACATCAGAAGCAATGATGGTCAGAGGTCGTTCTAAAGAAAGACGCTTCAGTAAGCACAACAACTCGCGTTCAAAATCAAAAGGGAAGAAGAGTAAGGTAAAGTGTTGGTTTTGTGGCAAATCAGGACATCTGAAGAAGGACTGTTGGAAGAGACAACAAACATCCAAAGGAGACTCTTCGACAGAGAAGAAAGAAGCAAACACGACAGATATAGGTTCGGCATCGATTTCAGGTATGAGTGATGAAGTGTTATCAGTTAGTTTGTCTAATCATGATCAACATTGGCTGTTAGATTCTGGTGCGTCAAATCACATGTGCATTCATAGAGAGTGGTTTAAAACTTATAAATCGATCGATTATGGAGTGGTTTATATGGGAAATGATGCCTCATGTAATATTGTGGGAATTGGAAGCGTCCAGATTAAAATGTTTGATGGGACAAATAAAATTCTAACTGATGTAAGACATGTACCTGAACTAAAAAAAAACCTCATTTCACTAGGAGTACTAGACACTAATGGATATAAAACCTTTATTCAAGGTGGAGTAATGAAAGTTTATAAAGGAATTTTACTAGTAATGAAATCAAAGAAGGTTGGAAATCTTTATCAGTTAGAAGGAAGAACACAATCATATCATGCTTCTACAGTTTCTGAAAATGACAGTAATTCTATTCGTTTATGGCATCAAAGGTTGGGCCATATGAGCGAAAGAGGATTAAAATTTTTATCTGATCGTAAGTTACTTCCTAGTTTAAAATCTTCTAAGTTAGATTTCTGCAAACATTGTTTGTTTGGGAAACAAAGCAAGCAGAAGTTTAAAACTAGAAAAAATACTAGTAAGGGAATCCTTGATTATATCCATTCTGATGTTTGGGGTCCATCTCCTACAACCTCATATGGAGGATCATCATATTTTGTATCTTTTATTGATGATTTCTCTAGAAAAGTGTGGGTCTATATGTTAAAGAAGAAGTCTGATGTATTCATAGTTTTCAAACAATTTAGAGCATTAGTTGAAAACATCACTGGAAGAACCATTAAATGTTTAAGAACTGACAATGGTGGTGAGTTCACTTCAAAGGAATTTGATAATTATTGCAAGGATGCCGGGATCGAAAGACATAAAACCACTATATATACTCCTCAGCAAAACGGAGTTGCTGAATGCATGAACAGGACTCTCCTAGAGAGAGCAAGAAGTATGCTTAGTAACGCAAACTTGCAGAAGGAATTGTGGACAGAAGTGGTTTCTACAGCTTGTTACTTGGTAAATCGATCACCATCAACTGCAATAGGATGAAAAATTCCTCAAGAGGTATGGAAAGGTTATCCATGTGATTATTCTAAACTGAAATTTTTTGGTTGTGATGCATATGCTCTAGTTCCGAAACATCAGCGTTCTAAGTTAGATCCTAAATCAAAAATATATATCTTTGTTGGATATGGTGATGGGACTAAGGGATACAGGTTGTGGGATCCTACTACTCACAAGATCATCATTAACAGAGATGTTAAATTTAATGAATCCTCACTTGAAAATCCAGATGTAGATGATAAATTGAAACAGGATAATGTACCTCAGCTTCAACACATTTAGTTTGAAACCAGTTCAAATACTGATGCTAGTCTAGATGAACAAGTTTCAGATTCAGATCATGAACAAGTTTCAGATGCAGATCATGAACGTGTTTCAGATGCTGATCATGAAGAAGTTCCTACATATAATAATCATCAAATTGTGGAAGTACTAGAAACATCTTTAAGGAGGTCTACGAGAATCAGACGACTTCCTAAAAGGTATGATGATTATGTTACTTCAGTTGCTTTAACTGCTAACGATGATGAACCTTTATGCTATCAGGAAGCTATAGAAGGTTCAAACAGTGGTAAGTGGAAAGAGGCTATGAAGGACGAGATGAAGGCGTTAGCGAAGAATGCCACATGGGATCTAGTAGAACTTCCAAAAGACAGAAAAACTGTGGGATGTAAGTGGGTTTACAAATTGAAGAAGGGTGTTGATGATACAGAAGATAGGTACAAAGCGAGGCTGGTCGCAAAAGGTTTTTCTCAGAAAGCAGGCGTTGACTTTCATGAGATTTTTTCACCAGTTGTGAAAATTGTTTCAATTCGGATTGTGTTAGCATTAGTTGCTTTACTTGATTTAGAATTACAACAACTAGATGTTAAAACTGCATTTTTACATGGAGATTTAGATGAGGAGATTTACATGGAACAACCTGAAGGGTTTGTTCAAAATCACAACAAGAAATTTGTCTGCAGGCTCAATAAATCATTGTATGGTCTGAAGCAGTCGCCTCGACAATGGCACAAAAAATTTGATTCTTTCATGATGAGTCAAAATTATATAAGAAGTGAATATGATCATTGTGTTTACTTTAAGAAATTAAGTAATGGCATGTTCATTATCTTAGTGTTATATGTTGACGATATGCTTTTAGCAAGCAAAAGCATAACATAGATCAACAGGTTAAAGGCTCATATGGCTAGGACGTTTGATATGAAAGATCTAGGAGCAGCAAGACAGATTTTGGGCATGGAGATTTTCAGAGACAGGAGCAATGGTAAGCTGTGGCTATCACAACAGAAGTATGTTGAGAAGACACTCTTGAGGTTTGGTATGAACAATGTGAAGCCTGTTTCAGTCCCTTTTGCTTCCCATTTTAAGCTTTCTTCAAGTTTATGTCCTAACACTAATGAATAAAAGGAATATATGTCTCAGATTCCATATGCCAATGTAGTAGGTTGTTTGATGTATGCGATGGTTTGTACTCGACCAGATATTTCACATCCAGTTGGGGTTGTCAGCAGGTATATGGCAAATCCAGGAAAAGAACACTGGTCAGCAGTGAAATGGGTGCTTCGGTATTTGAGAGGCACAAGTGATTATTGTATCACTTATAACAGGAGCAGTGAATATGTTTGTGGATATGTTGATTCTGATTTTGCAGGTGATTTGGATAAGAGAAGGTCAACTTCAGGGTATGTCTTTACTCTTGCAGGTGGAGCTATTAGCTGGATGTCAAAGCTACAGAACATTATTGCTTTATCCACTACAGAAGCAGAATATATAGCTGCTTCGCATGCTTGCTAAGAAGCGGTTTGGTTGAAAGGTTTGTTTGGTGAGTTTGGTAGGTTGCAGGACAGCATCAAGTTATTTTTTGATAGTCAAAGTGCAATTCACATGGCTAAAAATCCCGCCTATCATAGTAAATCAAAGCATATACCTATCAAGTACCATTTTGTAAGACAGGTTATCACTGAAAGGGGAGTGTCTCTTGAAAAGGTGCATACAAAGGAAAACTGTGCAGACGTGTTCACGAAACCAGTTTTGTTAGAGAAGCTACGATGGTGTCTGGCTTCTCTTGGCTTGCAGAAAAGATAAAAATAATAATGAAACAGGGTATCAGGCTAATTGTTGTCAAGGTGGAGATTGTTGAGATTTTATTTCTTATTTTTTAACTAAATCTGGAGGAAAATCTCTTGTAGGTGACAACAATAGGATTTGTTGCTACATTGGCTCCATCAGTTTCTGATGAGGATTTAATGCATCCTATATTTGTTGTGAGAGAATTTATGAGTTCGTTGCCATTTCCAGCTATAAAATGTAAGCCCGTAGAGGCAAGTGGGCATAAGGAGGAATGTGTAGTGAGGAAGGCTGAGCAGATGAGAAACTCTACAATTGCATTTTCTCCAGTTGATTAATGAGATTGCCGATGCCCTGTTAGGTGGACGTAGCCCAGATTGGTTGGGTGAACCACGTTAAATCTGTTGTTCTTTATGTGTGTTTTCTTCTGTGTGTGTTCGTAGTTTAATGTTTCTGCTGTGCTAACTCCAACATCAAATATATGATCTGTGGAAGTTAGGGTTTTGCAGGCTCGGGAATTTCATCTCAAAGAGGTGACCTTGGGAAAATCATCATAACTCTTTCTCTGAGCATCAGACTGAAATTATGTAAAAAGTGGACAAAATCACATGGACTATAGTTTCATGTGTATCAATTTTAGAGCCGAAGGAGAAAATAGTGACACGTGGTATGCATAAAAGTTCGCTCTACTGAACCAGTCCATAATTAGGTCATTGCAGGAGATTGGGCATAAATTTGACTTGAAGAATCCAAATCAGGTCATACCTATCAAATTGGAAAGAATATTCATAGGGCTACTACAAGACTGAATTTTTGATACTGAAGATACGAAATCACAAATATAGTTCAGGTTTAATATCGACCTCCTAGAAAGCAAGAAAAAGGTGCGTATTTGTCTTTAAAAATTGCATAAAGTTTGTTTGTAAAAACAGTTTGAAGTGATTCCAAGGGAATATTGAAGCATTTTTATTAGTATTGGGTTGTATAATTCCTCATAAAAATAATTCAATGCCAATTAAGCCCTCATAAGGCTCCACTATGACTCATGAAGAGGAAGAAGTGCAACATGATATATAAAAATTACAAGAACAAGTGCATCAAATTTCGCTCTCACAAAGAGTAAAAAAAATAAAATGGAAGTTTTGAAGGAAGGTGTGGAAGCTAAGATGGATGGTTTGAAGAAAGGTGTGGAAGCTAATATGGATGGTTTGAAGAAAGGCGTGGAAACTAAGATGGATGGTTTGAAGAATGGCATGGAAGCTAAGATGGATGGCATGGAAGCAAAGATGGATGACATGGAAGCTAAGATCGATGAAAAAATGAAAGGCAACATGGAAGACATGAAGAATGATCTAAGAGTAGACATGGAAGGTTTGAAGGGATGTTTGACAAAGTTGATACAAGAAATGACTTCTAATGGCAAAAAGGTAGTAGAGGAAAGTCATGATGAGAACAAAATAATTGTTAATCGTGATTTCATAAACTCTAATGTTGGATTGAAGACCCACCATATTCCAAAGATCGATATGAGGAATTTTGTTGTCAAGGATCCCATAACATGGATACTGCAAATGGAGCAATATTTTGATCTCCATAATTTTAAAAACACACAAAAGGTACACATTGCAACTTTACATTTAGAAATAAATACATTTGTATGGTATCTGTTATCACAAAATTGTACTTGATTGGCTGCTTATCAAACAACTCAGTGTAACTGTTTCAAACCAGTTCTAACTGAAGCTTAGCCTCTTCAGTTTGAGAGGGCTCTCTCAAGGGGGTTTATGATATTGAATGATGATAGTACTAGATGGCTAACTCTATGGAAATTGTAACTAGTTTTTTATGACTGCAGGTTGAAAATAATGCAGGTTTGCTACTATTGGGCTTATGGAGTCAACAATTAGTAGTTTCAGTGACAATTTTTCTTAACATGGAAGCTAAGGAAGATAGAGGTATTTAACAGAGGAAACTCACACATAAAACATAGGATAACATAGTCATTTCATCACTAAAGGAAGTCAGAGCATAAAATTATGAATTCTGAGTAATAGAAATGAAATTTACTGCAAGTGGTAAAACATAAAGATATAGATCAATAAGACATAAAAAACCTCATGAGAATCTCAGGTCTGTCAAGAAGAAAGTCACTCTGTATTACTGATATAATTCAAATACATAAAAGCAATAGTTTGGTGAAAAAAATTTCCAACCTCTTACTACTTCAATGCTTTGTCTTTAAATAGACATTCTTTACAACAAGGATGATCTGCCTGGTGGCCATATCATTGAATTCTCCTATGACACATTTCATAACTGAAATACATAACTTCTAACAAAAAATTGACAGCTATACCTTAAAGAAACCATCTCCTAATATGACTCTAAATCCTATTTATTACATTGCTCTACCCTATCTGTGAAACAGTTACATGATGGTTACAAAATAAGTATCACATGCTCGAAATACACATGACAGAGTTCATTTCCACTTTACATATTTAAAACCCTCCTAGACTTGTGGAGCATAACCTTGTTTTTTAGGAATATATGACCCTTACCTTCCATGTTGTTTTGATTGATGAATTTTTCTTCATGGTACTCCTTTTGAGTTATAAATATCTGATGATAAGCTCCATTAACATGTTGGAGGTCTCCAGCTGTCCAAAACTTCCATTAAGATGTTAAAAAACCTTCAATCATTGCTCTCTACGAAAACAAGACAATTTCGTAGCGAGTTTTGGTAGCATGAGAAAAGTAACCTTTCCACCCATCTTCTTCAATTCTTTGTTGTTCCATCTGTTAGCCACCTATAAATTTTTTGTCAAGAAAACAGGTGGCTAAATATTTTTATGAGCCTTCAAGAGATACATTTCCTCTGAAAATATCTCATCCTTGAAGTCTCTGTGTGCCCTTTGCCTTTGATAAGATCTTCACTTTTGTTTCCATCAAGAAGGCCTCACTGTCTGTGGAGAAATTATGCTCAGAAAAGCCTCCATTTGCCCCTTTGTATTCCTGCAAAATTCCCCATTTTAACCCTTTTTTTCCCTTATATAATTTTCCCCTTTGACCTCCAAAATCTCTTACCAATTCCTCTAATTCATAGAATTCCTCCTTTTAAACCATGTGAATCCCATCATTTGGTGAGAAAATCCCTTTTTTCCTCTACCGGAACCTCTGTTCAACCTTAAAAAACTCTGTTTTTAAGCCAAAACCCATTTTTTACCATATAACAGGCTCAGCCCTTTTCGGTCCAACCGCTAACCACTTCCCCTCCATGAAAACCCAGCACGAAGACCAGGCGCTAAGACCATGAGCGCTTATCGCATTGGAAGGTTGGTCGGGGTGCATTGTTTCTTTGTTAAATGAAAGTTCTGATGCGAGGAGCATTTTTTTCTGTTGAGCATGGGTGTAATACCCACCATCGATCTATAAAAATATGATGGTCCGCGCAAATCTTATTGCACCCCATAACATTCCTTTGTAACCCTCTGATTTTGATCTCCGCCGTTCATTCACATATAAATCCAACGGCCATCGCAGCGCCGCTCCAATCGCCAATCAGAAATTTTAAAATGTGCCACTTTTTGTCTCCCCGATTGGCCGATCCCCGATTGGATCCTGGCCATTGAATCCACAAGAACCAACAGCCAGGATTTGATCTCACTCCGCCCTTGTGTCCCCGATTGGTCACCCCCAATCCAATCGCGACCGTCGATCTTCTGCCGATCCGACAGTCCATATGTAATCACAACATCATTCCATCGGAGTTTTGGCCCCTGCCTCCTTTGATTCCGATTGAATCGCAGCCGTCCATCCTGCTTGATCTGACAACTCATATTCCTCCTGCCCATTAACCTACCTCTCTATCTTCGCTTTCCCACTTTTGATCTCGACCTTCCATCGCGCTGATTGGACGACTCACATTCAAACCTCCTTTGACCAGTCCTCGCCTTACCAACCGCGCAACTCTTCGTATCACGCTCCATCCATCACCGTCAGATCTCATGGTCCTAGATCCAACAACCAGCATCCATATCGCGTAACTTTGGCGTCTGAGGTTTAACAGTTTAAATTCACGCGATATGGGTGGTTTTATTTCGCCACATGTCAAGCGGCGGACCATATCACGTGATTTTGCGAAATTTTTAAAGCCGCGCTTTGGCTGCGCGAAAACAACTATTTTCCCTGGAAAACCACTTCCCCTCTTTCGCCTTTGGACTTTCTTCCATGAAATCGTGACCGTTGATCTATACAGATCAACAGCCCTTATTTCATCTCGCATTTCATTCATAGTTCTTCATCGTGCTACCAAAGAACTTCATCGTGGCATCTCAACCGTTGATCTCCTCCTGAGATCTAATGGTCCATATTCCATTGCCCTCCGCCCATGCTAGGTCCCACCATCTGAAGCCTCATTTCATTCATTTTTCATGCATTTCCTTTGTATTTCGTCCAGAGGTCGAAACTGAATGTTTTACATTAAAAATATTTTCTTCCACCCGCATTAAAACTTTTATGTTTTACATTAAATTTTATTTAGATTTCCATACCTTCTAAAGGAAACCCTCCCGGAAAATCACAACCGTCAATCAACACCACCAAATCTGATTGGACGGTCCATAGCCATTCCTCCACCAAACCTCCATCAGATCAGTTTTTCACCGTTCCACTGCATTTTTCAATCGTTTTCCACTGCATCCACCGCTTCCACCATGTATGCGCTGCCATTCCCACAGTCCTCCATGACATTCACCATCACTCTCGCATGGATTTTCTTAACATGTTTGTGTGTTTTGCAGGGTTACATGTGGTGGGAACCGCCATCACTCATAGTCACTGTCATAGTGACACAAAGCACAGAGAAGGCCATTTTCAAAGCCTGAGATTGCATAGAAAATGCCTGGGAAGGTGTTGGAATGAAATATTTCATTAAAGAACAGTTTTTAACTCTATAAAGCCATCCAGTTCCATTAAAGCTCCATTTTCACAGACAAATACAGTCAATGAAGCGGCAAAGAGTTTCAATGAGAAATTAAATAGTTTAATGCCCGTTATCGAAGATTTTAAGCCTGAATTCAGTGTTAAAAGGGAAAATGTACTATATTGAAGACCTTGTGATTAACACAGAAGGCCTAATGAGGCCTAAAGCATAGAAAAAAAATATTATCAGTGATCACATCAGCAGAAGGTTCCTTCCCGAGAAATTACAAGCTCCCATATTGTTTTTATTCTATGTCGAGCTCCTGAGAAGATCTCCACTCTAACAGAAAGTCCTAAAATGTTGCCAGAGCATTTGTTATGCAGTATGGCAGACCTGAAAGTCATTTATCTGCCTTTTTATTATCACCAGAGTACTACAAAATACTACAGCCTAAAGTACATCAAAGAACATACCCAGAGTTACTATCAGCCTGTCGAAGACCACTCTTTCACCCAAAGAGTACGGAAAATCAATGCATGGATATTAAGACAGAATGGGCCTCGAGCCCTCTTCTTCTACTTCTGTTTTAATGTTTCATTTAGTGTTTCATCTACCTCCTCTGCCTCTCTTTCAACTATAAGAACTCAAGAAAAACACATTGTAAAGGTTGTTGGTTGTTGATCAGATATCTATGAATTGTAATCTGTTTCTCTCGAGATATGGTTATGTGTGTAAAGTTGTAAGATAGGCTAAGGAAGATGAATTCAGACTGAATACCAAGTTGTTGGACGATGGTGTATATGACTGGTGTTTCTCCTTAATATGACAAGCACATTTCTTTGGATCCTGATTTAAAGCAGCGGTGATGTGTTCTACCTTTGTCTCTGTTTTCCTTCTGTAATTCGTTACATTTCATCTCTCTGGTAAGAATCAGAAATTTGGGTTAGGATATACCCTTGCATGGTACCCTAATGCTCCTGCTCTTCTTATCTTTGATGTTTTCTACTGATTGTGCTATTTGAGAACTAATTCAAGATAATTTAACCAGTGTAGTAGCTGTTATTCACTGCTAACTGATGTATGAATTTATTAATATATTCTTAGATGTTCTTGTCTGGTTTTAATTGAAATAATTCGGATACTGGGAGTTTAGAATGTTGAGTCTGTCTCACTAGGGTATTTTTCAATCAATTTAACCTTTCTAAGTTCCCTTAAGTTGAATGTCGAAGCATTGAAAGTTCAAATCCTTTCTCTGATCTCAGGCTTCACCTTTGTATTTAAATCTTAAGTGTTTCTTGTTGTCTGAAGAGTTAGCCTTTAGGTGTTGGATCATAGGTGTTTAAGGCATGCCCTATCCCTAGATTCACTTCCTAAGTGGTCACCTCGGAGGTTTCCTTGTCATTCACCTTCATTCCTTATCACTTCATACCACACTATCATCTTTAAAGATCCTCTATTTTAGATGACTAGCCCAATTGAAAGCCTTGGATACTGAATATCAAGTAAACCCTTTTATGAATCCATTGCCCAATGGTCTCGAGTGTTCTCTGAATTATCTCCCTTTTGCCTAGAATCCTTCTTTGCTTACCTTTGTCTTATATTGAACCCTTCTTTCATGTTTCCCAACAACCAAACAAACAAACAAAACAAAACAAACCTTGTGCCTATAACTAGCCTAACATCTTTAAACTGAAATTCAAAGACATATACCTTTGCCTTTATAGAGAGATCCCTCTCTGGACTGAGGAGGGCTAGATCTTGAGGTCCCAAAGTGGTTTTGATGTTGTCTTATCTTTTGGTATTGCCAAACTTTCCAAAACATAGGAACCCCAACACCATCATGTAAATCATATCATGACACATCACCACCATGAATTTCCCTCCTTGAAAACTGAAAAAACTGACTTTAGAAGTAACAAGGCTGCTACAAGTTTTTTCGTAGCGTATTCCTGGCTTTAAGCCTGAGGAACGCTACGAAACTGTGTAAAAACCCATAAATTTCCTATTTCAAAAATGTCTTCAAAAACTAACCTTCACCTACAAAATCTTGATTTTATGCATGTAATAAACCTTCTAAGGCATATTCAATATCAAATTATTTCTCCCATGGTGTTTCCTCCTCATTTATTATTAGTTGAGCTATAGGCTCTTCCACCACATTCATTTTCAAACCTTTATTTTCCAGCTCTTCATGAATCAAACCCAATTGTTCTTGAAGATATTTGACTTGGTCCTTCAGTGTCCTATTCTTGGATTGGAAGTGCAGGTTTACCTTTTTGATGTGCTTGACCTCTCTTCTTAGTGGCTGTGTCTACTTTATCAGTTTTTTTGTATTTTCCAAGGTCTTTGAGACACTTGTCACTTGATCTTCCCAGATCTTCCCCATTTGTTCAAACTGTACCCCTTCAGCTCTATGATTCTTTTCCTCTTTCCTCAAGACTGATATCTCTTCACCTACCTATTTTAACTGCTCCTTAAGGTTTTCAATTTTTTATTTTTCAGTGATTTTCTCTTTACCCTTATTTTGTTTGATGACCATTTCTTCTTTTACAGGTGAGGAGATGTCTATGATGCTTGGTGGTGGCTGAGTAGTTTCACTGACCTTATGAGTCTCTTTGCTGCTTTCCATGACCTTTGTAGCATGTCTATTTATTGGATTTCTAGCTTGAAACATGAAACCAACATCATCACCTGCAAACTATAACTTTTTAGATGTTTTTCCTTTCTTTATCTTTCTTCCCCCATCTTCAACATCTTTAGCTTGGACAATGGGAGTTTCTTCAATATCAATTGCATGAAAGATGTCCTCTAAGTTACCTTTAACCAATGTTTGGCTGGCTCCTAGTAACTCTCTTGCTTCCATGTTTGCTAACTGTTGGCTTATGTTTTGTAGGTGTAACTTTGGGTGTGTCAATTTTCTGCAAAGGCTCGGTCTCCATGTTCACTGGTTCTACATGATCTGCCACTGTTGGTGATGAAATATCTCTAGGTTTGGGAACTCTTTTAGGAGTGAAAGTATCTACTTCAAAACCACTCGTGAATAGAAAGGATCTCCAATCTCTGCCTAATCTCTTCAACTTCTCTAACACCAACAACTTAATCAAACCATGGTGAAAGAGAGAAGTTTCATTTCCTTTTTTTTAACTTGGACCTTATCTGACATTTTAGTTAGACTTCTGTATAAATAAAAGGGCAAGTCAAGAGACCTATTACCCACAAAATGCATCAAAAGCCTAAGGTGGTAGGATTAGACCATGTGAAACCTTCCTTCGCAGGTGAAGTACTTTTGAATATTCATCATCAACAACTTTGAGAAGTTGTCTTTCATGTAACTCCTTGGGATAACATTTGTTAGATTAATTTCACTATGCCCTGGATTGATAAATTCTTTGCAGTCTTGCATGGTGAACTTGATGCCTTTAAACCACTGTTCCCCTTCTCTAGGGATTCTTTTTGCTACTGAAATACTGTCTAGTGTTACTGTGAGGTTTAGCATTCCCACCTTTTAAGCTGTCCCAATAAAACTATTAGTAAAGTCTTTAGAAACCTGGAGATGACAACCCTATAGCCTTTGGCAGAATTGCAAAAAACCCGTTCTTCTGAATACCTCCAAGTCAGTTGGTTATTAATTTAAAAAATTCATGTCCATGGGCTCATACCTGTGCTAGTGACCACCTTTGTTGGTCTTCTTCCTTGCAGCCATGGTGACTTCATATCTTCTTAGGCTCGCTTGATTAATGACATCTGCAACCTTTGAAAATGCCAGCAACCTACTTCGCTCAATGAAGCAGATATCTAGAAACCCAATGACATGAAAGGATAAAGCATAGAATGAAAAAAATACTCAATTGAGTAATTTTTTATGGTTTCGATGACAACTCATGCCTTAATCATAACACATGCATGCTAAAAATGGTAATGATGACCTCAGCCATGAATTTGTACTTTTTAAATAACCCTAACTGACTGGAATGACATCCACCCTATCTCCTTTAATCATGAACTGACACTTTACATCAGATTTGATAAGACAAACATAATTTTTTTTTCGTAGCATAGCTAGTTCATTCTCTGACAGTTTCGCTATGAAACTATTAGGCAGTTTCGTAGCGAAAATTGTTATTTCTCAATGTAAAACACTACGAAAAGAGGTAAAACTGGCTTAAGTGTCCTTTTTAAAATTAAACGCTTGGTAAATGAAATATAACACATAATGATGACTAATGGGACATGACATGACCTAAATGAAGGTGGGTTTGAACCTTAGGATAGGTTAAACATGTAAAAATTGAAATTTTCCTATAACAACTTGAAAGGCTTAAGGAAACCTTTGACAAACGAACTCTATGACCATGTCAAATAATGTTTCACATTTTTCTGAGTGATTACAGTATCGATGGATTTTCTCTCGTAAAAAAATTGTCATTTGGTCAATTTTTTATGGAGGAAATGGTAGCACATTATGAGGATACAGAGAGAAACACCTTCTTTAGCTAATTGATAAATCTAAAACAAAAGGGTTCAATGGTGGAGAACATTGAGTACTTCAAAAAATTGAATATAAGGGTAACTGATATTCTAGAGGAACATGGGATTGATGTCTTCATAGGGACTTTAAAGGATAACACCCAACATGAGGTTCATCTTTTGGAACCTGATTCATTGAAGAAGGCATTCACGTTGGAAATAAAAATTCAAAGTAAAATTATGGTGAAAAGGAGGCCTACCTCTCACATCTATAAACATGGAAGTGTTGTTACTCGTATACTTCCACAACCAACAAGGTTAACACCACAAAAAATGGAAGAAAAAAGAGAAAAATGGATTTTCTACAGTTGTGATAGAAAATACACTAAAGGTCATAAGTGTGTTGAGAAGAATTAAGCTGTGAAGAGGAGGAAGAAAATGAAAAAGAAACTTCAAAAGAAGAGGATATACACTAGGAACCAACCCTAGAGAAAAAAGAAATGAGTCCAACCATATCCTGTAATCCATTGGCAGGAATTACCACTCCTCAAACTCTCAATATAGAAGGACATATCCAAAAGAAATGTAATATTGTTTATTGATACAGGGTAGTACCCATAATTTTATTCATTGTAAGGTAGCCAAGGAATTGAATTGCTTCCTATACCCTACACTAGAGTGTCAAGTGATGGTTGCAAATGGAGGGACTATAAAATTTTGTGGAAAATTCCATAATATCAACCTAAACATGGGGGAATATGTATTGAATAGTACAATTCTTTCCTTTCCAATGGCAGGTGTTGATGTTGTACTAGGAGTACAATGGTTACAATCTTTAGGGACAGTAGCTTTTAATTTTCAATAACTTTTCTTGAATTTTTTTTCAGAAGGAAATGAAGTTGAATTATGGGGTATCGCAGGGAAGCCAAGAAAGATAATAATATATAATGTCACAAAAAAGCTTCTAAAGAAATAACAACGAGGCATAATTGCACAATTATGCTCACTAGAAGTTCCAACATCAAAATCATCTATTTCTGCAAAACTCCAAAAAGTCTTGGAAAATCATTCCAAGGTGTTTAAAACTCCCAAAGTACTCTCACCTATTCGTGATCATGATTATGCTATTCATTTCATTCCAAGAAGTGTTCCTCCAAACACTAGGCCTTACAGATATCCTTATGTCCAAAAGAGCGAAATTGAACGTATGATTGTAGAAATGTTAGAGATCTAGTCAAAGTTCTTTCTCTACTCCAGTAGTATTTGTGCACAAGAAGGATGGATCATGGCGCATGTGTCCAGATTATAGGGAGCTCAATAAGCTCACTATTAAAGATAAATTTTGCCATTCCTATGATTGATGAATTATTGGATGAATTACATGGAGTAATTTATTTTACCAAGTTGGATCTCCGTTTAGGATATCATCAAATTATAATGAAGACTGAAGATATTTTGAAAACAACTTTTCGAACTCATGAGGGTCATTATGAATTTTTGGTCATGCCTTTTGGCATTAAAAATGCACCCTCTACATTTCAAGGGTTGATGAATTCCATTTTCAAACCCTTCCTTAGAAACTTTGTGTTAGTATTTTTTGATGATATACTAATCTACAATAGGTCTTGGAAGGATCATGTTCAGCATGTTGATAGGATGCTCAAACTATTGGAGGAGAAAACATTATATGAAAAAGCATCCAAATGCTTATTTGGAGTAAAAGAGGTGGAATATCTGGGTCATATTGTATCTAGGGAGGGTGTTAAGGTAGACCCTAACAAAATTAAAGCCATTAAGGAATGGAAAGTCCCCACAACCATAAAGCAGTTGTGATGATTTCTTGAGTTAACAGTGTATTATCCCAAGTTTGTTAATAATTATGGGAGAATAGTGGCACCTCTAACAACATCATTGAAGAAAGATGAATTTTCATGGACTCCTGAAGCAACTAAGGCCTTTGAACATCTTAAAGAGGCAATGTGCCTAGCACCGGTCTTAGTTATGCCAGACTTCGTAAAAACCTTTATTGTGGAATGTGATGCCACGAGAAATGGAATTGCTTCTATTTTAATGCAATAAGGAAGACCCATTTCTTTGAAAGTTGTCCAATCAAAGGAAGATATTTAAAGAAAGCTATTTTTTCAAAGGAAATGTTGGAAATACTACATGTACTAAAGAAATGGCGACCTTACCTAATGGGAAGACACTTCAAGGTAAAAACCGATCATGAAAGTCTTTAGTACTTTTTGGAACAAATATTATCTTTAGAAGAGCAACAAAAATGGGTCACAAAGATGTTGGGTTATGAATTTGAAATCATCTACAAAAAAGAGAAGCTAAATGTTGTTGCAGATGCACTCTCAAGAAAAGATGAGAAGGTGGAAGCATTGCTTTGTTCCATTTCTACTATCCATCCAGATAGGATAACCAAAGCAAGGGAGGAATGGAAGAATGACAAAGAAGTGCGGAGATTCATTCAAAAGTTGTAGCAAGATCCCAATACATCTGATACATTTAGTTGGAAAAAGGATTCCTTATGGTACAAAGACCACTTATATATTTGTAAGAATTCCCAACTAAAACAAAATATTCTTTTGGAATTGCACACCTCTCCCGTAGGAGGACACTCAGGATTTTTAAAAACTTACTACAGGGTGAAGAAATAATTTTTTTGGGATGGCCTTAAGTTATATATTCAAAATTTTGTGGTAGAATGTTTGGTTTTCTAGCAAAATAAAGTTGAGACAATTAAGACCTTGGGTTTGCTACAACCTTTACCCATTCCAATTCAATGTTGGGAGGAGGTTTCAATGGATTTTATCACAGGTTTACCTAAGTCCGAAGGAAAGAGTGTCATCATGGTGGTAGTTGATAGACTTACCAAGTATGCACACTTTTGTGCATTATCTCGTCCATTTAAAGCAATTACAGTTGCTACTGCATTTATGGAAACAATTCAAAAGCTACATGGAAACCCAAAGATTATTGTAAGCGACAGAGATCCCATTTTCACTGGAAATTTTTGGACATAATTATTTTATTTTTTGGGTACTCAACTAACCCACAGCTCATCTTATCATCCTCAATCCGATGTGAAATTGGGATAGTGAACAAATGTTTCGAAGGATATCTTTGTTTTTTTTACCTTATAAACAAACACAATGGGTCAAGTGGTTACCTTTGGCTAAATGGTGGTATAACACTTCCTTCCATACTTTAGCAAAAATGACCCCATTTGTGGCACTTTATGGATATAATCCACCATCCATCACATCATCTTTAAGATAAAATTCTAAGGTTAAATCAGTGGAAGATTACATCGAACATCAACAACAAATTCTCCAAATCTTAAAGGATAACCTAAATTTGGCACAAAATCAAATGAAACAACAGGCATATCAAAATCGCAGCGAGAGAAGTTTTTATGTAGGAGACAAGGTATTTTTACGGCTACAAGCATAAAAACAAATGTCCCTCAAGCAAGCTAAGAAGGATAATAAATTATCACCAAAGTACTATGGTCTTTACAATGTGTTGCAAAATATTGGTACTATGGCATACAAATTGGAGCTTCCTGCTTCTTCTCGAGTGCACCCAGTTTTCCATGTTTCATGCTTAAAGAAGGTTATAGATGACAAAATTCCAGTTCAAACAATATTGCTAGAACTTTATGAGGAATGAAAAATCATATTGGAACCTGAAGAAGTCATGAAAACAAGAAATCAACAGCTACGAAATCGATCAATTTCAAAGTATCTCATCAAGTGGAAGAACTTACCCACTGAATATTCCACATGGGAGGATGATAATTTTATACAAAAGCATCTAGAGCTACTCAAGCGTTGAGGAAAACACTTTTTTGAAGGAGAGGGGCATGTTATGTCCCTATATTACTAGTGTAGTCCCTTATCGTTGTGAGTGTAACCCCCTTATTAGTATTGTTGTAACCCTATCATCCCCATATTTTTATTATTGTGCCCCATAAAACCCCACTATAGGTATTTTTGTGCCCTTACATTATTATTGTTAGGTCGGTTAGGATTATATTGTGACCCGATGGACTCCTATATATAGAAAGGAAGTTTTGTCATTTGAATCATCCAAGAAATTTTCATTTATGTAATGTAAAGGAGGTTTCCCCCTCGAAGTGGTTGATTTGTAAGGTGTTGATCTCTATTTTCTTCTATTTTTGGAGCTTGTTTCATCACAACATAAAATACCAAGGAATGAACTCTTATTAATGAATGCAAAAGCCAACCAGGATTGAGACTTCCACATTCCACCCAACCGTAGATTGGCTAAACCAAATCTCTCTTAAGCCAATCACCCCCCATGGCATATTCCAAGCATGAATGTGGGACTCAAAAACAAAGAAATCATTGAGGTTTTCCCGAGGCTAAACCACCTCACCCTCATCAATAGAACCAGGCTTTACTGCAATCCTCACTCAATTGATAGGCCATAAACAAGCATGGACACATTTGGATATCTCCACCTAAATGACGAGGAATTTTTCTGTCTCAACCTCTCAGATTTACCATGTATCACACCATTACCGGTCATGGGATTCCTAGGCCTAGGAGGTCTCCACCCTCTAGGATCTACCATGTATCCCAACTTGATATTCCTAGGCCCAATAACGGGTAATCACCACTGAAATTTACTATTTATCGCTCCATTCATCCGTAGGGGGATTCCTAGGCTCACTCGAGGTGTTCACATCCATAATTTACCGTGTATGCCATCTTGGGATTCCTAGGCCTTGTGAATAATCCTAAGACCACCCCACTCAGCTTCGATTCCATCCAGAAATCTAGATAAACCAAATACAAGAGAACCCCACCACACCATGGCTATCTAGAAATGGAAAGGCAAGGATAAAGAACATTATCACACTTGGAAAAAACCATGCCAATGAAAACAAGATAACCAAGAACACACATGAATAATTGTGCATGCGAAATATAGAAAAGGAAATCATACATGAAAATCGATACCTACAAGTAATCCCATTGTAGTTTCTTGATCACGCTCTTCCTTGCTTGATGTTTTCTTCCTCTTTTCATTCTTTTAATTTCTTGATGCAATGCTGAAGTGTTCCAAGAGAAATCTAAGTGTTTAAGAGTGTGAGAGAGAGAATATAGGGAGAGCTCCAAAAATAAAATGATAAAAGCTTACACTGACAAAAGTTACCAACTGATCCTAAGAACTTTTTTTATTAATGAGGCCTCTATTTTATTGATTTTCCATTATTTTGCTTCATTTTCCTCCTCACACGCAACCTGTGACTTTTAACCTTCCTTTTCTCCTAAATTCCCTTACTTTCATAAATAAAATGCCAATTAATGCCACTTTTCCTTTCCAAAGCTTTTTCCATTTCCTTTTCCAATTTACTTAGCCATAATAAACCAAACTAGCACACACACTAGGATTCATTTCCAAACATTCAACTTGGAATAAGTTCCCCATAATCGTGGTTATTATTTTTCCTTTATTAACTTTTATTACATGGAATATTCACCAGGGCTATTACAGAACCCTCCCCCTTGGGGGAACAACATCCTCAGTGTTCAATGAAACCTATAACCAACAAGACTTCTGAAAACATAATATACTTCCCATGGAGCTTTATAACACAACTTGTTTTAGTATTTACAATGATCAACCTACTAAGAATCAAACCAACATGACAACCAAAATGACATGACACCATACCGCTTATTGGAGCTTTATAACACAACTCATGGTGGTATTTACATCCATATAGATATGTACATATACCAAAATATCATACCAAAGTATATACCAAAAATATATATCAAGGAAATTTGCTCAACTAGAGAGTAGAGAAGGATACATAACCCACATTTGATTTTCCATATCCCATGTAGCTTCATTGGGCCCAAAGTGCTTCCACTGCACTTTATCCTGTCCGATTTATCAGTTCTAGAGCATGAGCACCTTTCTCTGTAATATACATTGTGGTTTCGTCTAGAATTATCCTTCTGGCTCCACCTGCAATAGAAACCAATCAATCACATGATCAAGATATTTCACATACTTCTTAAGCAATGACACATGGAAAGAATCACGGAATTTCATTATCAGAGGTAGTGCAAGTCGATAACCTATTGGTCCAATCCTTTCAACAATCTTGAAAGGTCCACAAAACTGAGGTGCAAACTTGGCACATGATCTAATCCGCAAGGATATTTTATTGGTCTTGATGCACAAGTACACTTGTTACCCAACCTAAAACTCCTTAAACAACCTGTTCTGATCTACATATATTTTATGACTGTATTTTTCTTCCTTTAGATTCTTCTTTCTTATCTGCATTTCTAGTACCATTTTTTCTAACATGTCTTGTCCAATATATACCCTATTCACCAGATCACTCCAACTTATGCACGTATTACAACTCTTCCCATACAATGCCCCAAACAGACTCATCCTCGGTGACTCCTGGTAACCATTTTTGTAAGTGAAATAAACCAATGGAAGTTACTCCTCCTATCTCCTTTGGTGATGCATCACATACATCCTCAACATGTCCTCCAATATCTTGTTGACCTTCTCTGCCCATCCATTTGTCTCTCGATGATAGGTTATGTTGAAGGCCAAATATATACCTAAACCTACAAATAACTCCTTCCAAAACATGGATATGAACTTTGCATCCATTTTTGACACAATATTCTTCATAACACCATGCAATCTGACCACATATTTGATGAACACTTGTGCAACATCACTAGTTGTATACATAGTCTTCATTGGAATGAAGTGTGCTACCTTAGTAAACATGTCCACCACAAGAATGATGGAATCATGTTGTCTAGATGTCAATGGAAAATATGCAATGAAATCCATGGAAATGACCTCCCATTTCCACTTAGGAAACACAATCGGCTCTGGAAATCCTCCTGGATGTTTACAATATGCTTTTACTTGCTGAAAGTATAAACATATAGCCACAAAATCTTCCACATTTTTCTTCAGATTCGACCAATAATAAAATTTATTCACTGTTGTCAATGTCTTCTAGTATCCTAGGTGACCTGAATACATTTTTGCATGAAATCCCTCATGATAATATTCTTGAGCTCACTATTTTCTGGCACATATATCCCGCCCCTAAATCCGATCAATCCATCTACTAAGAGATGATAGTCCACATCCTATGCACCTATACCTGTATCTGTATCACTACCTATACTTGTACTCTACTGTAGCATGTGCATAAGATCTCTATACTTGTCATCCTACTGACCTACCTATAAGATATGATCCTATAAGTATGTATCATAAGAACTCATGGTTGCAATTTGATTTACTTGCATCCACCTAATAAGAGCATATGCAACCCTCTTCTCTTTTCCCTTGATGTACTTGATCTCAAAGTCAAACTCACTGATCGTGGCCAACTATCTAGCTTGCCTAGCATTCAAGTTTAGCTTCTCAAACAAGTATCTCAACTCACTATGACCACTCATCAATATAAATATGCTACTAAGAATATAGTGCCTCCACATATTCAATGCATGAATTATCACTGCTAAATCAAGATCATGTGTCGGATAATTTTTCTCATGCTCATTCAGTTTCCATGACTCATAACATACTACCTATCCCTCCTACATAAGGACTCCACCAAGCCCTCTCTTGCAATCATCTATACACACTACAAAATATTTGTTCAGATATGAAATATTTAACATTAGAGCATTTTTCAACAACTGTTTCAACTATTCAAAACTTGTTGCACATTCCTTTTTCCATTCAAATTTCTTACCTTTCCTCTGCAATGACTTAATATGATATGAAATGCGGGAAAGTTCTTGATGAACCTCCTATAATAGCCTGCCATTCCCATGAATGATATTACCTCATCCAATTTTCTAGGAGCTTCCCACTCAATGATAGCTCTTATATTCTCTGGATCCACTTCTATTCCATCCTTGGATACTACATGCCCCAAGTAATGTACCTATGTCTGAAAGAAACAACATTTAATATGCTAGGAATACAACTGATGTTGTCTCAACAATATCAACACGACCGCTAAATGCTCTGCATGCTCTTCCTCATTTGTATAATATATCAAGATGTCATCAATGAATACAATATTATCCAGATAAGTGTTAGTATGAATCTTTCATTGTAAAATATCACTTTAGCTACACATAAAAAATAGCCCTAACATCGATTATGGCTGCAAAATATCTTTAAGTTTGCTGCACAAATTCATATCTAAGCACAAAAAGACATTAAGAAGATAAAATATAACATGGCTCCATGCATCCAATAAACAAGACAAGAACAAAGTGTTTAAAAGAATATTTTGTATTATATTAAAGAATGGGGCACCTGAGAGGATAACAAGAAAGGTGTTTTTCGGTTCTCCTCAGTGGGATGGGTTCTTGGAAGTCCTTAGTGTTTCAGATCTAACATTTCTCTCTCTTATGGATGTAGAAAATAAAACATGGAACTCAATGGGAGTTCATAAAACAAAATGGAAAACGGTGACCAAAAGTAGATACAGAGTGATCTAATGCAATGAAGGTGACTAATGAATGGGGAAAACCCCCCTATTTATAACAAAATATTGGGGCGGTCTAGAACTCGGTGCATGAATAAAATATTATTAACCGAATTCTAGAAGCACCTTTTAGGAATATTTTATTATATTTGTTGGAGGGAAAAGGATTCTTGACTTGGGTCAATTCGTTTATTTATAAATAATAAATAAATAAATGATTTATTTATCATTTTAGGGGAATGATGGGAATATAATTAAATAAATAATGGTTTATTTAATTATTTATGGATGATTTATTCAAATTTAAATAAGAATATTATTTAAATAATGATTTAAATAAATTTTTCTTAGGAAATAATTAAATGAATGAGGATTTATTTAATTAATTTCCTTGTTTTGGGTTAAATATGACCAAATGAGTTATTTTGTATGGTGAAAGCAATTTTACTTAGGGTAAAATTGGTCTTACATGGTGTACTTGGGTTCATCTAATAATAATAGGTTAGATGACCAAAAAATGGTGTAACAATAAGGATGCAAAAAACTATTTATGAAGCACATAAAGGTAGCTTGAGCATTAGTCAAACCAAATAGAACTACAATAAACTCATAATTCCCATACCTGGTCTGGAAATTTGTCTTGTAAATATCCTCTTCCTTGATGCGTATGTGATGATATCCTGATCTCAAATCAATATATTAGAACATTGTTACTCCCTTCAACTGATTAAATAAGTCATCAATCCTCGGCAATAAATACTTTTTCTTGATGGTCACCTTGTTTAACTTCTTGTAATGAATGCACAACCTGAGAGTACCATCATTCTTCTTCATAAAAAATACTGATGCACTCCACCGTGATACACTTGGCCTAATGTATCCCTTTTCAAGCATTTACTTTAACTGAAGCTTGAGATCTACTAACTATGGATTGCTCATTCTATACAATGCCTTTGATGTTGGTGCTACCCTTGGTACCAATTCAATAGAAAAGTATACTTCTTTCTGAGGTGGAAACTCTGAAATATTTGTTGGAAACACGTCCTGAAACAATTGTAAAACCTGGCACCTACTAAATATTTATGCATCCTCATTCTCCTTACCTTTATCACTAGAAATATGCACTATAAATAAACACACACCCTTTTTTGCATTTCCACTTTGCTTTCATAGTTGTAACCATTATCACTAACGTTTCCTTCTTCTTACCCTATAAGGCTCTCTGTTCTCCATTGTCGTCCAAGAAATCAATGGATTTATCATAAAAATCCACTTTGGTCCTATGAAGATACAACGAGTCGATACCCAATAGCACACTATATGATCCCAATGAAAATATATTCAAATGTGTTGATGTAGGCATACCATTCAGTTCAAATGCACAAGCTTTTACCCAATGATGAACTCCCTTCTTTGTACCTATAATCAACTGCACTAACCAAGATTCTCCATGCACTTCTTTATTCAAACCACACTGATCCACCAATTCAGGGTTAGCATAACTATAATTAGATCTAGTATCAATCAAAATAGAAAAAATTTTATCACAAATATTACCGTCCATCTTAATGATAGATTCATGATGATTTTCCTGTCTATTATCTTGCACTTCATAGATACGAGAAATGTTATGACCAACATCCCCAATAGTATGTGCCTTGTGTGAACTATAAATCTAAGGCCTACCACCCTAAAATTGTGGACAATATCTCTTGATATTCTCCTTACCACATATCCAACATTCCAATCATCTGATACCATCACCTCTATTTTGATTCCCCCCAGGATGTGACCCATGTTCCTGTCTAGTTATGTTGAAATTCTTGTAAGGTGAAACATTTTCTTTCTCTTCTACATTCTTAGGCCTTGTTCATTTCAGCTGCCATTTACCTTTACCTTTATCTTTCCCTTTCCATCCTTTTTGATATTTTGTCTTATGCTTTGACTATTCATAGCAATGCATTAATTTCCCAATAAATTCGTGAAGTAAATGAGGCTCATCATACTTAATATGATATCTAAATTCTAATTGAAATCCACTGAAAAACCTCTAGAATTTAGTATTTCCACCCTTAATATATGGTACATACCTAAATAGCTCTAGGAAATTATTTGTATGCTCTTCATCTATCATCAATCCCATATTAAGCTCATATAATTCCTTGGCTTTACTATCACAGTACCTCTTTGACAATTACTTCTTCAAAAAAAGTCTCTTGAATTCATGCCAAATCAACTCTTTTGTCCTGATTTCTTTGACCCACTTCACATATTCCCACCATATATATTCTTTATCTTTCAGGCTGAAGAAAGATACTTTGTCCTTCATATTATTTGTGTAGTTATGCAACTCAAATAATTTCTTCATCCAAAGTAACCAAGCCTATGCATCTTCTAGCTTCTTCAAATCTCCATCAAAGGTAGGTGGTGTTAGCGCTCAAATCTACCTTAGGCTGAAATAAGGTAAAACTCAAGGCTACATTAAACCACGCTCAGCCTCGTAGCTAGCCCTACGAGGACAGGAGAGGGCTCTCTCCAGACAATCTCGATAAAATATCTTCAAAGGGGCTGAGATGACTTATAACAAATACTGATTTTAGGCTAGTAAAGAGATAGGAAAGTTTGATTTTGATTTTTTGGGTTTTTGTTGGAGAAATGGGAAAAACAAATTTTGGGTTCGGGGATAAGGCCAGAACTTTGCAGAATTCAAGTTGGGGCGAGGTAGGCAATAGTCTTGATGCTTTTGATTGGGGTATATGGATAGATCAGAATGACAAGGAGCTGAAGAGGGCAAAGAAGAACTTGGATCCTCTCCAAACAAGCGAAAACATGTAAAACTAAACAAATTTAAAGGCAGAGCACTGTAAACAATGGATTCAACCTCATTCACTCATTCATTTAGTTTCAGAAGCATAAGAAGATAATGGCATACATAAAACATGAAAGAACTTACAATAAACTGAGAGAAAACACCATCAAGAATAGAAATCCACAAGAATCCCAATAGGTGCTGCAAAACCTCTGATCTTTCCTTAGCCAAAATATAAAAAATATGTACAATAGTGTGCCAAAGTTCTCCCAAGAGTCCAACCTATCCAACCTCTGAAAATGATTGAGAAATTACATCATATAGACTATCCTAACCCCTTCCCATGCCTCTAGGGGTCGAATTCCTCCTTCTAGGAGCAGTTCCAACTAATTCTAAACAAGGAGCTAGAATATAGGCAGCCAAACAACTTGCCTCTAAAAGGAAGGAAACTGATTCTTTCACTTGATTTTTACTTTTTTGGGAGTAAATCTTCTAGAATAGGTAAAAGTGAGTCAAAGTTACAATAAAAACACAAAATTACATCAAGACAACTCAAAAATTACATCCACAATCAAAACTGGTCCAACTGGCCGAAATCTTGAGCTGGAAAATGAAAAATCAGCCAAAAATCTATATGAGTAGCGCGCCTGAGCTATATGAGTAGCGCGCCTTTCATCCTGATTTTGAGGCACTTCCCGGCATCCAAATTGAGCTCATGATAGCTCGTTCGAAAGCCCTGGATGTTGGCTATCCAACCCAAGTGTAATTTCCCTATTTGGAGCTCATGTGCCTCTCCAAAACTTCATTCTCCCAGAAGTACTTCCTGCTGGTGCAAAAGGTGGCAGCAAGGTGGTTTTCATGGTGTTTTTGGGCCTTTTGATCATCCAGAACCTGATGAAATGCTTCGGAAATACCTGAACATGCATAAATTACCATGAAAAACTCAAAAATATGAAGTTTTCCTTCAGCAAGTGTCCCAAACAAAAGTGAGCATGTCGACGCGCTACTCGTATAGCGGAAAAATCTGTTTTTGAACCAAAATATTTCAAAATGACAAAAAATTCTCTGAATTTGCTCAAATTCAGAGCGAAGACCCTCCATCATGTATCATGCCCATCCAACGAAGCCTCGGCCAAAATCCGGAGTGGATCAGGCCTTTTTCCGTCGTTTCAGTATCCTCCTGGTACATGCAGTTTCAGTAGTGAAAACACTGTCTCTGTTGTGATGTGTCAGTCTCTGTCATGGTGTCACAATGTGTATGAAAAGTATGCTGATATGGTTATGATGAAAACAAGAGTTTGGTATATGCTCCAATGTCATATGTGTCACATATATGTCAAGGTGCTATAGGAAATATCACAATGGGAAAAGGACTGTCACAAGGAGTTTGAATGGAAAATAGCCACTCCTTGACTACATGAGGATTTGACAAGTGAATAGGAATGAGTGTAGTGTAGTGTAGGTCAATAGAAATAACCCTTGCAGTGTTTGAAAATGTCAATGGAGGATGTGGACAAATGAAAAGGGGACTATGTCATAACATGAATGATGAATAGTGTGAAAATGACGACGGCAATCATAGTGACAGCAGTGATGTAATGGAAAAGAAAGGGCGTGAAGATGATGTAAATAATGAGCAGGGACACCACAGACAATATAGGCATGAGCATATATATCAACCACACAAGTTTGCAAACCCCCACGCAATCACTATCATTTTCTTCAAAACCCTTAAGAAATAAATTTGGAAGTAAACGTAGGGTTTACATTTCTCCACATTAAACATTTGTTTCTCCACTTTCAAAACACCATAATCATGTCCAAAATTCACTGAGCAAACGTAAAGAACCTACTTGCAAGCAGTTGGAGGCAATTTGTTATGAATCTGGAAGAAGGAGCGAAAATTTCTGGCTCTGAGATTATATGAGTAACGCGTCACCCAAAGAGTAGCGCCAGTGTAATTTTACACTGAAAAATTTCGCTATACGAGTAGCGCGCCACCCAACGAGTAGCGCGTCGATCCAACACACAATTTGGCTTAAAAACTCATTTTTTTCACTTCCTTGATGTGTCTTGGCCTTTTCTGATGTTAAAACATGGAAAAACCAAGCAAATTTGATATTGAAGAGAAATGGCAATTTTTTTTTGTGTTCTGGCCCAATGAGTAGCGCGCACTTTTATATGAGTAGCGCGCTACATAGTGAATTTTGCAGGAGGCTTTTGGAGGCCTTCCCGGTGTCCAAATTGAGCTTGTGATAGCTCGTTGGAAATCTGTTGGAGTCTACGTTCCAAACCAAGTAGAATTGTTCAATTTGGAGTTCATTGACCCTGTCAAAAATCAAATCTCCCAACACTACTTCCTGCAGGTGCATCAATTCTCCTGAGACAACGGTATTATTAACATTTCTCCAAAAAAAATATACCTGTGTAAGAAGTGAAGAAGGTTTTTCTTCCTTGGCATGTTTTGGACAAAAACCTCTCTCATTTTTCCAAAATTCATCTTTTATTTCTCTGAAACATCTTTTGAGTGAAACTTATCCTGATGTGTGAAACAAGGGATTTTGTCGAAATGAAGCGAAATGAAGGGGATAAGGGGCTTCTAAATTCTTGGGGAAATTTTGGGAAGTAGGGAGGGATGTTAGGAAGTAGGGTAAAGTGTAATCGCAGAGATTGAGTGAGCGGAAGGGGTCCAAAAGGACAAAACACAGGCCTAGCCTAGAAAATTGCCAAGTTGTGGCAAGAAACTAGGGTTTGTGCAAAAATGAGGAATTTGGAGAATCTCAGTGATGGGAAGTGTTTAATAAGGTATATTAAGGATAGGGGAAGGTGTGTGAACATCAGGATAAATTTTTTTTCGATGATTTGACCATCCAAGAGAAATTACCTCCAAAACCCTAGGAGAGGGAAATGGACCTTACCTAGGCACAATTGAAGCATGAACAAGATGTAAAATGACCCAATGGAACCTGACATGATGATGACAACCCTCTGGATGATGGTACACTCAGCTGAATGGTGACATGAACCGACATTTGGACAACTTTGTCAGGAGTAAAAGCAACCCCTAGACCTAATGCCCAGTGAGCAAATTTTGCTTGAAGACTCATTGAAATGACAAAATTTGACCTTGACACCTTAAAATCACTTTGTAAGAGCATGTTTGATCACTGAAGGAAGGCTGCAAAGGCTGACTCTAACATTGGCTCCAATGGGGATGGTAGCTCCTTGGAGGTGCCAAGAACGACAGATCTTTGGGAGAGCAGACCAGTGCCTTATCCATTGGGCAATGGAAACAAAAACTCAAAATGAAATGCATGACTGAAAACTGATGACTTGACGACACAAATTGACTCTCACTCAACTAAAAACTGACTCGGTACTTAAACACAACCGACAAACTGAAAAATATGCTCAAAGTAGAGCTTATTCAATACAACCTACTCTAATTATTTCATTCATCACCTGATCAAGTGAAATGAAACAACCAATGCAACCATGTAAGTATTGCAGCTGCTGTTTGGATTCTTCGAAAGTGCTCGTTTATGAACAAAAAGAGAGAACTACTGAAAGGAAACTCCCATGAAAACTTGTGAACAGATCCGTTGAATACTATGGATCCTCTATCTGCCTCCAAAAACACTGCATAAGGATCTTGAAATTCATGCTGCATAAGGATTTCAAAATGCACACTAGGACTTAGCTCATCCAATGGATTACTTCTCTTCTCTTCGTACCATGAATGAAAACTTTGACCTGAGCTTTGTGATGAGACTCCTGCTAAAAATGACAAAGAGACTGGCTGCCGGATCAAGTCTATATCAGCACACGTTTCAACATTACATAAAGTCAATGGAGAAAGACTTTGACTGCAAACATCATCCAACACACGAGCAATAGGATCATCAAAAACTTGAGAAGGCTGCTGCACTATATCCCTTGAAACTGTATGACATCCTATTGGCTGTTCATCTTTTTCTTGAGATATATTACGAAGATTCTGCCTTATAAACTGAAATGCTTCGAAACAAAAGGGTATAGAATTTTCCTGCATCATTAAATCATGTATTTCAGCTTCCACGACTTCATCTATAATCTGACCGTCCATTTCATTTGGTGGCTGAAAATCTAATGCTACAGGCTGCTCAAGAATTTCGTTATCTGTCTCATCCTCAACATTAACACTGAGAGATTGCTGATTTCTTACAAACTGCTCATTTGAAGATTTACTATGCAATTTTCCCTTCAAAAATTGGAATGATTCAAAACAAAATGGTACAGAGTCACCTTGTATCATTTGATCACATGTACCAGCTTCCATGTCCTCATCTGCAACTTGAAAATCAATGACTTTCGAGGGCTGAAAATCTGAATATGAGAAGTCTTGAACAAGGCTTTCTTTGCGCTCAAGATGGTCCAGATCAAGACTTGTTGACATTTTATTTCTGATTGCATGGTAGTTGTCTCTGATGAACTGAAACGAATCAAAACAAAAAGGAAAAGATCCTTCACTTACTTCAAAATTTGTTGCACTTTCCTCATCATTGTCATAGCTGATATGCATCGGTTGATCACTGTACTCGAGCTGCTGAAAGTGAACTTCCTCCTCGCACAAACTAGTTGCTGATTCGTCTGCAAGATTAGCTTCTGTTTGGAGAACATAATCATCATCATACTGATCAAACTGAGCAAATCATCATAATACAACACATCATCAAGCATACATGTCACATCAACAGCTCTCTCTTCTTCACAATGATCTATAAAACAATCACTATGACAACTGGGATCAGAAACAAAATGTTTTGGGTTAGCCGCTTGTTCTTGAATGTCATTTTCATTTTTTGCAGTCATTTTCCGCACCATCTCTTCTACTGCATTTACGAAAAGATCAAGCTTTTCCTCTGAAGGTGTCAGCTGCTCTGAAACATTCTTCTTTTCTTCTTCCTTCAACCTTGCCCTCAAGATCAGCAAATGAGCCTCTACATTCATTGCCTTGTTCTGCATCTCGTGAAGTGTTGCAATATTCTTTTCTCTCAACTGAAACTCCATTTCCGGATCAAAGGCACCCGGGTAGTGCAAGAGAGAAGATCTAGGAGAAGGTCTTATATCAACTGGCATCGAATAATAAACTTGGTTAAATCTAGCAGAAAATTGTTGTACTGTCTCTCCTGGCAATCTTTTCAGCTGATTATACTCCTCTATAATCAACAAAAAGTTATGTCCGATCATCCACCTGTCAAGGAAAACTTTGACAAACTTCTGGAAATCTGAAATGCTCGCATCAGGCAGGGCTTTGAACCAACTCTTCACTTGGCCTTGCAAAGAAAGAGCAAAAAGTCTGATACTAACATCTTCGTAATCAACTTCAAAAAGATCTAGAAAAGTCTCAACATTCTGCACATGTTGCTCAGCGTTGACATTGTTGCGTTCACCATTAAATCTTGGTAGATATAGGTCATAATTTGTAGGAAAAGCATGAAGAACAGAAGGTAAAACAAGAGGTTTGTACCGATCTGGAATTTTACAAGATGTAGGGGTATGTACAAGAGCTGCGAGATCAACTTGATTTTCTGGCTCATCACTCTGAAGAGAGTCAACATAAGATGTGGGAAAAGTAAGGAGACCAAGATCAAAGGGAAACTCAGAATTTACACTTTTTGAATGGGTCGAGTGAAGATTTTAATCACCTTTATCATACAACAAATTTTGAAAAACTTTCAGGACAGCTTCAAGACCAGCAAAGAAGTAATTTACAAGAAAGCAGATTAGATCCTGAATACCATTCCACTTTAGATACCTGAACTTTGTGTAAGATCCTTCCATTTTCTCAGAGAAAGAGTCAGTCCTCCAGTGGAGTCTCTACTTTAAATTGGGGTCACCAGGTGAATGATTTTAGCCTTCTTGTGTCTGATCGTTGTCCACCATCAACCATCAGATCTGAACTTGATACATGTACTGGGGAAATTTATAAGTTAAGTGTTATGATTACAAGCTAGACCGGAGATCGACTGAAGCAGCGTTTATCTACTATGCACTCGCAGAGCAAGAGAAGTTCGAAGGCTACCTGGCGTGACTTTAGACTTCGTCTGTAGCTTATAGAACACATAGAACTACAAGTGAACCATGTTTTCCCCAGTATGGTCGCCACTATGTTAGCGCTCAAATCTACCTTAGGCTGAAATAAGGTAAAACTCAAGGCTACATCAAACCACTCTCAGCCTCGTAGCTAGCCCTACGAGGACAGGAGAGGGCTCTCTCTAGTCAATCTCGATAAAAGATCTTCAAAGGGGCTGAGATGACTTATAATGAATACTGATTTTAGGCTAGTAAAGAGATAGGAAAGTTTGATTTTGATTTTTTGGGTTTTTGTTGGAGAAATGGGAAAAACAAATTTTGGGTTCGGGGATAAGGCCAGAACTTTGCAGAATTCGAGTTGGGGCGAGGTAGGCAATAGTCTTGATGCTTTTGATTGGGGTATATGGGTAGATCAGAATGACAAGGAGCTGAAGAGGGAAAATAAGAACTTGGATCCTCTCCAAACAGGCGAAAACATGTAAAACTAAACAAATTTAAAGGCAGAGCACTGTAAACAATGGATTCAACCTCATTCACTCATTCATTTAGTTTCAGAAGCATAAGAAGATAATGGAATACATCAAACATGAAAGAAATTACAATAAAATAAGATAAAACACCATCAAGAAATGAAATCCACAAGAATCCCAATAGGTGCTGCAAAACCTCTGATCTTTCCTTAGCCAAAATGTGAAAAAATATGTACAATAGTGTGCCAAACTTTTCCCAAGAGTCCAACCTGTCCAACCTCTGAAAATGATTGAGAAATTACATCATATAGACCATCCTAACCCCTTCCCATGCCTCTAGGGGTCGAATTCCTCCTTCTAGGAGCAGTTCCAACTAATTCTAAACAAGGAGCTAGAATCTAGGCATCCAAACAACTTGCCTCTAAAAGGAAGGAAACTGATTCTTTGACTTGATTTTTACTTTTTAAGGAGTGAATCTTCTAGAATAGGTAAAAGTGAGTCAAATTTACATTACAAACACAAAATTACATCAAGACAACTCAAAAATTACATCCCCAATCAAAACTGGTCCAGCTGGCCGAAATTTTGAGCTGGAAGGTGAAAAATTGACCAAAAATCTATATGAGTAGTGCGCCTTTCATCCTGATTTTGAGGCACTTCCTGACATCAAAATTGAGCTCATTATAGCTCGTTGGAAATCCCTGGATGTTGGCTATCCAACCCAAGTGGAATGTCCCAATTTGGAGCTCATTTGCCCCTCCAAAACTTCATTCTCACAGAAGTACTTCCTGCTGGTGCAAAAGGTGGCAGCAAGGTGGTTTTCATGGTGTTTTTGGACCTTTTGATCATCCAGAACCTGATGAAATGCTTCAGAAATACCTGAGAATTCATAAATTACCATGAAAAACCCAAAAATGCAAATATTTCCTTCAGCAAGTGTCCCAAACAAAAGTGAGCACGTCGACGTGCTACTCGTATAGCTGAAAAACCTGTTTTGAGGCATAAAAAATCACAATTGACAAAATTTTATCCAAATTTGCTCAAATTCGGAGTGAAGACCCTCCATCAAGTATCATGCCCATCCGATGAAGCCTCGGCCAAAATATGAAGTGGATCAGGCCTCTTTCGCCATTTCAGTATCCTCCTGGTGCTTGCAGTTTCAGTAGTGAAAACACTTTCTCTGTTGTGATGTGTCGGTCTCTGTCATGGTGTCACAATGTGTATGAAAAGTATGCTGATATGGTTATGATGAAAACAAGAGTTTGGTATATGCTCCAATGTCAGATGTGTCACATATATGTCAAGGTGCTATAGGAAATATCACAATGGGAAAAGGACTGTCACAAGGAGTTTGAATGAAAAATAGCCACTCCTTGACTACATGAGGATTTGACAAGTGAATAGGAATGAGTGTAGTGTAGTGTAGGTCAATAGAAATAACCCTTGCAGTGTTTGACATTGTCAATGGAGGATGTGGACAAGTGAAAATGGGACTATGTCATAACATGAATGATGAATAGTGTGAAAATGACGACGGCAATCATAGTGATAGCAGTGATGTAATGGCAAAGAAAGGGCGTGAGGATGATGTAAATAATGAGCAGGGACACCACAGACAATATAGGCATGAGCATATATATCAACCACACAAGTTTGCAAACCCCCACGCAATCACTATCATTTTCTTCAAAACCCTTAAGAAATGAATTTGGAAGTAAACATAGGGTTTACATTTCTCCACATTAAACATTTGTTTCTCCACTTTCAAAACACCATAATCATGTCCAAAAATCACTGAGCAAACGTAAAGAACCTACTTGCAAGAAGTTGGAGGCAATTTGGCATGAATCTGGAAGAAGGAGCGAAAATTTCTGGCTCTGAGATTATATGAGTAGCGCGTCACCCAACGAGTAGCGCCAGTGTAATTTTACACTGAAAAATTTCGCTATACGAGTAGCGCGCCACCCAACGAGTAGCGCGTCGATCCAACACACAATTTGGCTTCAAAACTCATTTTTTTCACTTCCTTGATGTGTATTGGCTTTTTCTGATGTTAAAACATGGAAAAACCAAGCAAATTTGATATTGAAGAGAAATGGCAATTTTTTTTTGTGTTCTGGCCCAATGAGTAGCGCGCTACATAGTGAATTTTTCAGGAAGCTTTTGAAGGCCTTCCCGGTGTCCAAATTGAGCTTTTGATAGCTCTTTGGAAAGCTGTTGGAGTCTACGTTCCAACCGAAGTGGAATTGTTCAATTTGGAGTTTATTTACCCTATCAAAAAGCAAATCTCCCAACACTACTTCCTGCAGGTGCATCAATTCTCCTGAGGCAACGGTATTCTTAACATTTCTCCAAAACCATTATACCTGTGTAAAAAGTGAAGGATGTGTTTCTTCCTTGGCATGTTTTGGACAAAAAACTCTCTCAGTTTTCCAAAATTCATCTTTGATTGCTCTGAAACATCTTTTGAGTGAAACTTATCCCGATGTGTGAAACAAGGGATTTTTTCGAAATGAAGCGAAATGAAGGGGATAAGGGGCTTCTAAATTCTTGTGGAAATTTTGGGAAGTAGGGAGGGATGTTAGGAAGCAAGGGAAAGTGGAATCGCAGAGATTGAGTGAAGGGAAGGGGTCCAAAAGGGAAAAACACAGGCCTAGCCTAGAAAATTGCCAAGTTGTGGCAAGAAACTAGGGTTTGTGCAAAAATGAGGAATTTGGGGAATCTCAGTGATGGGAAGTGTTTAATAAGGTATATTAAGGATAGGTGAAGGTGTGTGAACATCAGGATACAAGTTTTTTCGATGATTTTACCATCCAAGAGAAATTACCTCTAAAACCCTAGGAGAGGGAAATGGACTTTACCTAGGCACAACTGAAGCATGAACAAGATGTAAAATGACCCAATGGAACCTGACATGCTGATGAAAACCATCTGGATGATGGTACACTCAGCTGAATGGTGACATGAACCGACATTTGGACAACTTTGACAGGAGTAAAAGCAACCCCTAGACCTAATGCCTAGTGACCAAATTTTGCTTGAAGACTCATTGAAATGAAAAAAATTTAACCTTGACACCTTAAAATCACTTTGTAAGAGCATGTTATATCACTGAAGGAAGGCTGAAAAGGCTGACTCTAACAGGTGGCTTAGCTTTCTTAACTCCTATGGAAAGTATCCCCTCTCACTCCTCTTGTAAGGGTGATAATGATGATGATCATAGTACCTGTCAGAACTAGAACTAGAATAGTGTGTGTGTCCATTACCTCTCCTACTTAGAGTAGCCAAGAATATACCATCTCAGATTGTGTCATCTCTATATGACATGTGACCACCATGATACCTATTTCCATATGCTTCATTAGTTATTTCCTACTTCCCATGGATGATCTGAAGTGGTCCCTGTCATTGCAATTCTGACAAACTTTGAAGAATCACTGCATTGAATTTTGCTTGTTTCTCCTGTGTTTGCATGATTATGTCATTATCTTCTTTGCAACTTATTAATTATTTCTTCAAAGTCCTCAATGTGTCTACTAAGTCAAAAGAGTTCCCAACACCACACTTCTCATTTAATCCATAAGGAGAATCTCAAGAACCATATTCTACCATCTTACTATTCATCTTTGATCTCTTCCTGCAAGGCATACTATGTCAGCTAAGACAAACCATAAACAAACCAATGTACCTCAGTATAATTCGGGGAGGATTTATCGTCTACAAGAATGAATATATCAGCACAATACATATATAAAAATGATGATAATAACATATAGATATCATCCCAACCATAGTCTAGTTATCAATGCATGACCATACCAACCACAAATCATGACCTCAATAATGATAACTACAAGCATATCAATGTACGCAAAAATAATATAAACAACGACATGCATAACCAATCATACACTCATGATGATACATCCCACAACAACCCCATCAACTTTCACATGGTTACACCACTGCAACAATGACTGCCACCATTCATATGCAACAAGCACATGGACCATAAGTATAAGGAACACATATGTAATTGACATGAATGCATGACCAACACACCACACATCCATTCCAAGGGGTGAACCATGATTTTATACCACTCTGTAACACCCTCATCCAACATTTACACACGTTAACTGGTCCACTGGGGTAAATATGTGACAAGAGGATATTATGATATGATTCAACCTCCTAGGTCACCTTAATCAAGTGGAACCAATAGAACACAACCAATCTGACCATCCACACAACGTAAAGAACCTCTAGGTGACCAATCCCTAAGGGAACTCAACAATTCAAGGAATAAACCTATAGTTGCTCACTTTCCAAGGAATTCATGTGACTAAGATCCCCAATTACTCCCATGAGCCTACATGAGTGTGACTGTACCCTTTTTCTTCTAGTGCTATGCCAACAACTACAGGATTTATGGTTAATTTCTAGGGATAGGACGTAGTCACTACCTATAACTCCATGAAACTTATATAAATGAGAAGTAACATAGAAACAATGATTCCAATGCAAATTATTGAATAAATACTTGACTAGACCCCTACTATCCATGACAATAATTTCGTCAAACATGTCACAAATATTCATTATAAAAGACATAATAACATATCTGAGCATAGGGGTCTCATACTTATTTGAGAATCTCTAAGAAGCATTGATTCCTTATCACAATAGCTGCATTATCATCTATTAGGTCATAGATTCATTTTTCATTCATTCATAAATAAAAACATGATGAGAGCCATACATCATCACTCTTATAAAACATACACATAACCAACATATAAAAAACAGAAATAATAAGGATACAACATCCATAAATTCCACATATAAACCAGTGCATTTTCACATAAAATACTAAGGAAAGTAACTATTATTAATGAATGCAAAGCCAACCAAGTTTGGGACTTCCATGTTCCACCCGAATATAGATTGGCTGAACCAAATATCTCTTCAACCAATGATCCCTCTAACATATTCCAAGCATGAATGTGGGACTCAAAACCAAAGAAGTCATCCATGATTTCCCAAGGCTAAACCAACTCATCCTCATCAATATAAACAAGCTTTACCGCAATCTTCACCGAATCAGTAGGCCATAAATAAGCATGGATTCCTCCATATCTCTCCACCTAAACCATGAGGAATTTGTATGTCTCAGCCTCTCTGCTTTACCGTGTATCCCACCATTACCGGTCAAGGGATTCCTATGCCTATGAGGTATCCACCCTTTGGGCTTTACCGTGTATCCCAACCCAAGATTCCTAGGCCCAATCAAGGGTACTCACTACTAAGCCTTACCATGTATCCCTCCATTCACCCGTCAAGGTATTCCTAGTCTCAATCGAGGTTTTCACATCCAAGATTTATCGTGTATCCCATATCAATATTCGTAGGCCTTGTGAATAATCCTAAGACCACCCCACTCAACATTGAGTCCATCCAAAAATTCATCTCAACCAAATAAAAAATAACCCCACCACACTATGGATATCAAGAAATGGAAAGGAAAGTTTAAATAACACTGCCACACCTGGAAAAACCCATCCCAATGATAACAAGAGAACAAAGAAAAAACATGCATAAACATGCATGCCAAATATAACAAGGAATTCATACATGCAAATCACTACATGCAAGTAATCCCACTATAGCTCCTTGATCCGATCTTCCTTGCTTGATATTTTCTTCCTCTTTGCCTTCTTTTCCTTTCTTGATCCAATTTTGAAGTGCTCCAAGAGAAATCTAAGTGTCTAAGTGTGTGAGAGAGAGAATAGGGAGAGAGATCCAAAACTGAACTAAAAAAATATTACACTAATAAAAGGTACCAATTTATCCTCATAAGCCTTTTTATTAATGAGGCCTCTATTTTCTTCATTTTCCTTATCACATGCAACCTATGGCCTTTCACCTTCCTTTTCTCCTAATTTCCATTATTTTCATAAATAAAATTCCAATTAATGCCACTTTGACTTCCCAAATCCTTTCCCAATTTACTTAGCCATAATAAGCCAAATAAACACCCACACTAGGATGTTTTGCCCAAAATTGAACTTGGAATAAGTGTCCCATAAACGTGGTTATTATTTTTCCTTTATTAACTTTTATTACATGGAATTTTCACCAAGGTTGTTACAGAATATTCTAGTATATATTTCAGAAAAGTATAACAATATTTGTATTATTGCATCCAAAAAATTGCAATAAATAACCTTGAAGATATACTGAACTTCAAAATTAGCTAAGCAAGTAGGAAAATTTGGTAAGTATTTATTTATTATTCAACTATAGGTCATAGAAGTTAGTGCTCCTATTGATTTTTCCGTGAGAATGGAGGTCTATTTGGTCCATTCATGTCTTGCAATAGCTCTTATAATTGTGTTCTTATTGCATCCAATTCATCTTCCAACTACCCAAGCCTTTGTTGAAGTTCCAATATGCTATTCATTAGCATTAAGATATATTGACTAAGTATTAAGATATCTTCACTGAGCATTAAGATATCTTGGTTGACTGAAAATAACTCTTCCTGCATGCTTCAACATTTTCTCCCTTTGACCATTGGTCTCACTGCTAGTATTGCAATAGTAACAACTAATTCATGGTATACTGAGTGATAAAGGGTTCCTCCCCCTCCCCCATTTATCTTACCAGTTCTATGGAAATACGATCATATAATATAATGCAATGCCAAATTTATAATGCCAAGAATATTCAATTCATCTTTCAAAATCCTGGCAGAGTTTCCACTTAAAGTAATGTTGACTTGAAGTAGATACAATTTCAAAAGACACTTCACTAGAAAAATATTTGCAACAATGATGATACCAACAAGTATTAAAAAATTCAAAAAACAATAGACAAATGATTAAGAAAATTATGATAACACTTACGAGTTACAAAAGAAATGAAGCAAATCACTTTTCCAAATATTTTAGTAACCAGTCCAGTGCTAGCGGGCCTACAACAAGATTCAAGAAATTCAAAACAAAATAGACATATGATAAATCATATCTCAATAATTCTCATCGGCTTCAAAACAAATGAAGTAAATCGATTTCCTAGAGCTTTTGGAAATGTGTTCATAGATAACATGCCTACATATGGTGCATCAGAGGCCATAAGTCATCTAAATCATGATTTGAAATCAAAGTTCTGAAAGGACATTTGACTGTTATTGATTTTAATGGTATTCATTTACCATTGATCATCATCAATATGGTTAATAATGATTTTGCTGATTTGAAATCACAAAAGACTATTTCAATATTGGTTGTTGTAAAAGATATTCACTTTTCTTAAATTTCCACTCAAGATAACCAATTCATAGGATTTTGTTTCATGATTTTTTCATTTGGCATGATTTAGAAATCAATATATACATACTATTTTATTAGTATCGTAATTTTTATTCTATTTTGATTTATGTAACAATACAGTGACATTCAAACATTGATTTTACTGCATTGGGTTAATGCTTGTTTAGGGCAGTGTTATTTTCCATATTAGTTTGAATTCAATGTTCAATATAGGACATAGATCTCAATCAATTATAAAAAAACATGGAACAATTTATTTTTAGTAAATCAAAAGACATAATGCTTAATCCTACAATTAACTAAAGTTCCCATGCCAATAAATATAAGTCTTCTCGACATTTGATAGACAAATCAATGTGTAATTAGGACATTGTTTGAGTACTTGATAACATTTACTTTGTCAGCTTGTTTTGTTGTTATCCAATGCTTTACAATCAAAATAGAGTCAATGAATCTTGGTATTCACATTTCTCGAATACTAAGTGCAATAGTGACTTTGGATTTGTAAAATGAACACTTATTATCCAATATTAAATGAAGTTTGTTTTTAATCCGTGTGAGGAAGAAGTGTTGTGTAGGAGAATGAGTGTGTGGAGTAAGCGACACAAACTTGCTTCCACAATGTTTCACACTTCTGTAAAAATTATCCCTATGCACAATTCTTATGCATACTCCCTTTTGCACAATACTACACATTAATCAATTAATTAGTTTTTTTGGCTTGTTGAATTTTGGGGCATGAAAAGTTTGGTTTATGGCTATATAAGATGAGGAATAAGGGTAGATGATTATCTATATTGGTGACCCAATTTCATAACTTGTTCATGTCAGGCTAAAAACTAGACTTTTAAAAATATTCTCAGTTTTTGTAATTATTTTATTTTAATATAAATTTCAAATTTTTAGTGTTTGATGGGTGTGTAGAGAATGTAACATAAACTCCCCCCCCCCCCCACCTCTGCACATAAATATTGGATATTTTGGTGTACCGAAAAATGGTGTACGGAAAAAAGGTGTGTGTTGGAGTTTGTGACCCTTTCACACACGCATTCCCAACACACACTCTACCCCACACTCCCCACATAGATTTTCTCCACCTACCAAAATAGATCTTAGTATCCTCATAGGTTAGCTTGTTTATGTACCCTGGTAGGACTTCATGTTCCTAAGAATAAATCTCAATGGTAAGGTGGACCATTTCATCATGTTAATGGGGAGGTCAAAGAATTTTGTAAGGAAATAGATTCCATCGTGATCTAAGAATGATCAATAAGAGCTCACCCACATAATCAATAAATACCATTATGGGATTAAAATTCCCATTTTATGTATGCTTACTCACTCCATATTATTAATTAATGTAAATATTTTACCTTTTGAATGTTTGAATATTCTAGGAAAGGAGTTGTGTTGTATTAGTTCGCACATAGGGATAATTAAACTATTAAACCATTAGAGTAAGTCCCCCATACATAGGCATTGAATGAGCCTTGAATGAAATGCATTGAGCATTGAAAATGGAGTGTTTAATTATTACAAATTTTAAGGGAAATTAATTAATAAATTGATTAATTAATGAATTAATCAATAAATCTAGGATTTTTTTAGGATCAGTACACAATCAAGAGGCATTAACTATGAGGGGTATTTATGAAACAATATTCTCTCGAACTCCTAAACTAGTTGACGACATAGGCTAAAAGACAAAATGTACATGTTTCTCCATGAGAGCCAATTTCCTTCAAAGCGATCTAGTTTTTCTTGTATAATCCCCTAAAACTCACTTATTCTTCTTAAAATTCTTCCTAAGTTTTATAGAAAAATCAGGTAGGAAATTAAAATGAATAAGTGAGAGTTTGGATCTGTGAATTCCTCATGGTAAAAATAGGGTAAAGGCATCCCCAAAATGCAAAAGAAATAAAAAATCTAGGATGTACCACCCCAAGACGACCCATCTAAGTTGGAAAAAAAACAATGGTAATGGGAAGACAAATAAAGATATGGGAAAATTGGTGCAAAGTCCTGAAGAGCCCCTGGCATAACTGATCTAGGATCTTAAAAGTGATTTGGTTTTCAAAAAAATTCAAGTGTGAATGATTAAACTTAAATAAATCTTAATGAAAATTAAAGAAGCTACAATTAAAATAAATATAGATAATAGAAGGAAACAAGAATGACACCCATGAGATAACGAAAATTTTCCATTGTGGACCACATCTGTGAGTCCTGCCTCTAAGGGAGTGGCCACTTTTATTAATCTCCCGAAATTTTATTTTACATCAAAATAATGTTGAGAAATCAATGCCTATAAGAATTAGGGTTTGATTCCTCTTTCTTTATAATTAATTATGAGCTATGTTGGATTCTTTTACTTCTTTACTATTTTATCTTTCATCAAACAATTACCAATTTAAATGTATATGAATACCACAAGAGCAAGAGACACAATATGTAGGCACTTGGATAAGGCAAAACTCCTATAAAGGGAAAACCCAATCCAACTCTTCCACTAGTAGATTCAAATCAAGATCTCTAACAATCCAAGATCCTTTATACCTAGAAAGAGACATCCTCTGATCACAAAGTCATCCCTTCCTTCCAATAGATGATCCCCACCAAAGTCTTTGAGTTTCAGCTTCCCATTAGTACTTGGAATCCAAAATTTTGACCCCAAGATACAAAGTTTTGGTCCCCAGTAGTACTTGGAATCCAAAATTTCGACCCCCAAATACAAATTTTTGGTCCCTAGTAGTACCTGGAATCCAAAATTTCGACCCCCAGATACAAATTTTTGGTCCTCAGTAGAAAAATCTAGTACTCACAGTAGATTCAGAATCTTGGCCCCAGCTAGAGCCCATAAAATTCACATGTGTGAGATAAAGGTTTCTCAAAAACTCAATTTAGGTCTTCCCAACTTCTTGCTTCCTTCTCCATCTACTTCGCTCTCTTTTTCTGATTCGCTTTACATATATGTTATGGAGAAATTTTCATAAGGCTTAAACCTTATATTAAACGATGGAGCAATATAAATATGGCGGGTGGAAATTTTTTTATAAATATGCTGGGCGTGGGTCGGATCTTGACCCCGCGACCTCCCCCACACAATGCGTCTTCCTTACCACTATACCGCAACTTGGAACTTAACATATTAAGGCCCTGACTTATATTTATTATCATATGGTTCATTCGACAGGGGTAAGGAGGGGACTAGCCCCCTCACCATAGGACCTAAGGCGGAAGACCAAGAACAGAGCTTATTGTTAATGGTGGGATTCAAGTTTGTAATGTGGGTTTAAATTAATGTTAATCCAATGTTTATGTGCTAATCACATATTAATTCGGATTGGTATTAAATGCGCATTTAGCACTAATACTAAACTTATCCGTAAGTTAATCCCACTTAAAATTAAATAAATTTTGTCTATATCAATGAAGAAGATGGTAGAGTCTGCCAAATTCACCACAGCCTCCAAAATTAGCGACCTTAACTAGAGTTTTCTCTAGGTTTAGTGGAGATTTCCTGGGCCAAACTATTTAGGCCATAAATTTTGCAAAATTCGACCAATTTGGGCTCAAGAAGAGTCTATTCTAAATGATTTGGACGTTATGAACACATTGAATTAGGTTTTAGGAGTAGTAGAGGATTGTAAACAACATTTTATTCCATTTTGAGCTAATACAGAGGCCCAAGCCATGGATGTTGGACCAAGGAAATGTAGCCCAGGAGGGGTGAACTCCTTCATCAAAATACTGTGTTAATGGATCATTTTATGGTTTGCTGTACATTTTATTATTGTTGTTTAGTAATTTGTTTTTAAATTAAATTTATTATTAATTTAACATAAAAATTGATATATTTACCTCTTTAACACTCACAAAAACCTCACGAAACCTATGCACATGAAGCAAAAGATCAGAAAATTGTTTATAATTTTGAAGATAAAATTAACACATAAAAACTAACATTCAGATTCAGATCACTAGAGTTGAAGCTTCTCAACTTCTTAATATTAGTGATAATAGGAGTGGTCATAGGCTTGGAATACATCATACCAAACTTTTGTAACATCTTGATTATGTACTTACCTTGACCAAGATATATCTTACTAGGTTTCTTCCAAACTTCCAAGCCCAAGTAATAGTGCATGAGTGTAATGTTCCCAAATTAGGAACAACTACACTATTGGGAATATCTCAAGATATTACCAATGTGGAGATCAGCAATACATAAACATGAGCTGGAAAATAACAGTGAATGCATTAAAACCAAAATGCCGGAAGATCCACATAACCATTACATTAGATTATAGCAGCAACAAATTTATACAAGATATTGAGGAAATGATCTCTCAAGCTAGGAAATGCAGCCCCAATGAAGTAAATACATGAAAATGGAGAAATACTGCAATACAAGAGAAGCCTTGGCTATGACTGTGCAATCCTTGAAGGAGAGCTTCTATAAAATGTCAATAATATATAGATATGATGATGGATATCTCAAATAAGAAGGGGGAGAAAGATCTCAACCCCTGAAAACATACAATACATAATCCTCAGAGGGATTGGATGAAGCAAAATGGCATTTCTGCAGAAATGTCGGAGTTGCTGGGCAGCAACTGTAACTCAGAAATAGAAATGGATGGAGATAGTTGATCATGCTACAATAGATGGCTGAATCTCATCCAAAGGATCTCTAGAGTGAAAGGCTGATCCTCTCACCTAAGATCTCACCCTCCAAACTTGCGGAGCAAGTCCCCATTGCAAATACACTAAAAAATAACGCAGTCTAGAGAAGGGACTGCGTTGTTGGTGAAGAGAAATCATTGGCCTGATGCAAATGATCTGCAATATGCTCCTGGATCTCCCTCACTGACCTCCCAGAGGAATAGAAGCTCCCTCCTCTGATAGATGAGCCAAGGAAATGGTGTATGGTGTCCTCCACTGTGACACCCCAGCAACACTGCGTTATAAATGAGTAGAAATAACGCAGTATCTGAAAGGAGAAGCTTTTTCCTTGAGCCAAGAGATGTGGAGAATGAAGAACAATCCCTCAAGAAGCCTCTCAAGAAGGAGAAGGAATCCTAAACAGGAATTCCCCATCAATTCTTGCTAAACATCAAAAGAATGCACAATGTATGAATAGACATGAAATGAATAATCCAAAGCATGAGAAACAATATTTGCCTCGCCCTCCTTTTAAACAAGTGAAATATCTCTCTCCATGGGCCCCATCTATTAGGGTTTCCTCCACCAAATATCCTCTTCCTCATTCACACTGCACTGTCTTCTAAAGTAAGCCACTCCTCCTATGGCAACGTTGTTTGACTTGGTCAAACTTGACCTTGTCTTCATGCATTTGCCCCCTTTCACACTTGAGGGTGAAAAATCAAGCTGCTCCATGGATCCTTTTCACATTATGAAGGATATTATTCCTATTCATGGGCCTCTTACCCATTTTATTCACCTCCTAGATGAAATAAACAAAAAATAATGTTTCAATTACCTTCATGAAAATTTTGGAACATTACAGTCCTCCCCTCTCAAAGATTGCTTGTCCTCAAGCAAGTGTAAGGATAGAACTGAAGAATCTCCACCCAAGGCATGGAGTCTGAAATATGTTGAGGAACATCTTCCTCATGTAGATCCTCCATCCCCCACACAATCATTCATACAAAGTGAGTTACGTCCCAACATGGCAACTCCTGACAATCACCATCCACCTTTGGCTCCTACAATATAGGTGGGCTGAAAATCTGATCTTGGTAGACAAAATAGCCTACCCCACGCTGTCCTCCTCTCCACTTAGGATAATTGTAGAGGATATGTTGATATTGGTCTGTAATAAAATTTCCCTCCAGTGGCAAGATGAAGACTAGATCTCCAAGGGTCTCTTCCCCAGCGTTATGAAACATGTTTTCCCAAATCCCCTCATATGTGATGAGTTGGAAGTCACCATAATATGGCATCCAATCAATCATATGGCTCACCTCAAATGGAAACAAATGTGTTGCTGTAGTGGCCACATGTCCTCTCATGCTCCCATTAGAACATGAAATGCAAATAATATGAGAGATCTCTCCCCCAAGGGACACATCCAACCAATGTGCCATTCCCCCAATCATGCTTTCAACAAATACAAAGACAACAACAACATAATGAACCATAATGACAACCATGCTTACTGTCACGTGTGGTAAGGGAGAAGGAAAATGGTCCCTAAATTGTAACCAATGCAGTTTGACACTCAACTGCAAAGAGTATGACAAAAAGTGTGGCCTCTCAACCACTTGCTTGCTTTCCTACTCTCCTCAAATGTATGGAGAAGGTGAATGATATATGGTGCAAGGTGAGTAGGTCCTCCAAAATACATTTCCTCCCCAAGTCCTCCTAGGGAATGGTCACCAATAGTGCTCATGGCCTCAAGTAGACCAAGGGGTCTTGGAAGAAGAATGCTTTCCTTGGAGCAACATCCTGTACATATATGGTTAAGGGATGAATATACAAATCATCATGAAAATAGTCAATACCCTCACCATAAGTCTTGATTATGCAAATGAAGTGGCTCAAAAGTGAGTCTCCTCTCATCCTCAAAGATAAAAGAGGTGGTTGTGCTAACTCCTCCATCTGCACATGATCTATGCATCTCCTCATATGTTGATCTGTCAATATCATGCAAGTAAAATGATCTTGGGAATACTCCACCAACAACCTAGAGTTCCCCGGCAAAATGTCTCCATGCCATGAGACATCATCATCAAGAGATGATTGAATAAATGAATGAAAAAATTTGTCCATGCTTCCACTGCACAATCCAATCACCTCCTTAGTTGCATCAACCTCCAAAAATGAATAGGGAAGTGTACTCCTCATCTCATGATTGTGGATCTTCTCCCTACCTTCTCCTTGTGTCTTCATGGTTCCACACCTCCTCAACAATGGCACATGAATTGTTCCTTGATCTCCATCCATGAGATCATGGGGAATTCCTTGAAAATATGTAAGAATCCCTATATCTGGAGCAAGAGCTCCTCCTTCCTTTCCATGAGGCACTAGATAGTCTCTAGGTGGCACAACACTGTTGCCCTTAGCTTCTCCAACATAGATGGGCAACCTCCAATAATGTTGCTGCAAATATCGAATCTCTCCCAAGGGGGAAGTAATTCCTGATCATCAAAGGTCAAGGAGTGTCTCCTTTGCACCATGCTAGTGCCATCTCCTATTCCCGCAACATCATATAAGAAATGAGAGCAAATCCGCCCTTGTTCTCCATAGAACAACCAAAGATACAAAAGTTTTTGCTGCTTCTTCATGCTCTTATCATACAAGATATGTGATGAAGACATAGTGAGTGATATGAAGGTTGCATCATCACTATGCATCCATAATATTTGTTGCTCCATGATGCCAAAATCCTGCCACATATTCTCCATCCTCATACCCTTGAAAAGAGTGTATGCCAAGTGATGGAAAAACTCCTTCAAGAGTAAGCAGCGCAACCAAGCCTCCTGCTGCCCGGTATCATAAATCTGCAAGTAGCTTACTAGCTTCTTGCTTATCATCCACATCCACTCAACCAATTGGGGATGTCTTCTTCTGCCCTTCCTCTTGGTACTCCTCCCATGAGGGCTACCATCATCCCAAATCAAATCCCTACATTTCATGGGATATTGAAATGCAATCTTCCTAAGGATCAATTTGACCCTATGAGGATCCAAATAGGTGGTAGGAAAAAACCTCCCATCATGATGTGCATGACTTAAGGAATGTCCATCATAGTCATGAGAGATGTTATCCATCCGAAGATGTCCTCCATCTACTATCTGCTCCTGAGAGAAGGGAAGAACCTCCTCAAACTGATGAAGAATCTTGCACTCCATGATGTGCGAAAATTCACCTCTACTGAAATCTCTCTGTGAGATCTCCTCCTCATGCATGGTCCTCCAAAACCAAAAAGGCCTTGGATCTACTACTAGTATAAGTCTCTCTTTGAGCTGTAGCATGCTCATTGAGAGAGTGTCATCTAGAGAGGAGAAAGAGTTTCTTATCTCCAGATGTCTACTCCTTCTCACTGCTTCCTCCATGGCTTCATGAATGAAGCTGCCATATGAATGTTCACATGATGACTGGCTCCTCTTTTCTTCATCACTACTCTTGTACAATGTGGTGTTATTCTGCTGCTATATTTCAACTGCATGCAATGATATAGAGCCATCCAAGGTGTTTGTTAAAATGGCAAGAGATGGATTTTTTTTGTGTAACCAGCTCCAAAAAGAGAAGAAAAGAGATATCAACGCCTTAGAAATGAGACTCTTCGAGGGGGAAACTTCCAATACATTACATAAATGAACAATTCTTGGATGATACAATTTACAAAACCTCCTTTCTATATATAGGAGTCCATGTGGCCATAATGTAATCCTAGTGGGCCACAATGTAATCCTAGCCGACCTAACAATAATAATTTAGGGGCACAATAATAACAAAATGGGGGTTACAAGGGTACAATAATAACAATAAGGGGGTTACACTAATAAAAATAAGGGGGTTACACTAATAAAAATAAGGGACTACACTATTAATATAGGGACTTAACAATTTTTAATCATACCTCGATGAAATGTGGAAGCTCCTTGTAGGGCTACAAGAGTTTCCTCCTCATAAGTGTTTTCTTCCCAAACTATTGAAGATGAAGGTTGCTCCTCCATGGTCTAAACAGTGCTGGTACATGCCTCAATAACTGGTGGTGAGGGCTCCTCCCTCATTTTTCCAAACCTCCCGATCAATCTTTGAGAAAACTCAACAAGAGTAGAAACCCTTGTATGGCTTAGATGGTTGATCCACCAATTCTTTGCTTCACCTTCAAGGTGCAGTGCTATAACTTCTATAGCCTCTCTATCTACTACAGGATGTAGCAGAAAGAAAGCCTCTAGATTCTTTACCCAAAACTCTACTGCACATGTGAGTGATCCATCAAATGTGGAAAATAGAAATCTATTGCCTCTCATCATCCCATATCTGTGGGGTCTTCTTTCTTCTTTCTATTGAATAAACTATGGAAAAGATAGAGTCCTTTGGAAGGCTCTAGGTCTAGCTTGGTATTCAGCAAGGTACTCACTTAGAATTTTGAATTCGAAGTGTTCTTCATGCTTCTGTTCTGCTTCTTTGTGAGAGTAGGAAGTGCATGGTCCTTCCTCTTCTCCTTCTTCAATCTTCTTGACCTCCTTGGAGAGGTCTCCTCTGGATCTAAAATTAGATGAGAGTAGACTCATATTTTTCATCATCTTGATCTTCTTTGGCGAAGACTCACAGGCTGAGCCAAAGATCATGCTTTTATACCACTGTAATATTCCCAAATTAGGAACAACTACACTATTGGGAATATCTCAAGATATTACCAATGTGGAGATCAACGATACACAAACATGAGCTGGAAAATAGCAGTGAATCCATTAAAACCAAAATTACGAAAGATCCACATAACCGTTACATTAGATTATAGCAGCAACAAATGTATACAATATCTTAAGGAAATGATCTCTCAAGCTAGGCAATGCAGCCCTAATGAAACATATACATGAAAATGGAGAAATACTGCTATACAAGAGAAGCCCTGGCTATGACTGCACAATCCTTGAAGGAGAACTGCTGCAAAATGTCAATAATATATAGATATGACAATGGATAGCTAAAATAAGAAGGTGGAGCAAGATCTCAACCCCTGGAAACATACAATACACAATCCTCAGAGGGATTCGCTGAAATACAAGCAAAATGACATTTCTGCAGAAATGCCGGAGTTGCTGGGCAGCAGCTACAACTTAGAAATAGAACTGGATGGAGATAGCTAATGATGCTAAAATATATGGCTGAATCTCATCCAAAGGAACTCTAGAGTGAAAGGCTAATCCTCTCACCTAAGATCTCACCCTCCAAACTTGCGGAGCAAGTCCCCACTGCAAATACACTAAAAAATAACACAGTCTAGAGAAGGGACTGCGTTGTTGGTGAAGAGAAATGATTGGCCTGATGCCAATGATCTGAAATATGCTCCTGGATCTCCCTCACTAACCTCCTAGAGGAATATAAGCTCCCTCCTCTAACAGATGAGTCAAGGAAATTATGTATGGTGTCCTCCACTGCAACACCCTAGCAACACTGTGTTATACTTGAGCAGAAATAATGCAGTATCTGAAAGGAGAAGCTTTGGCCTTGAGCCAAGAGATGTGCAGAATGAAGAACAATCCCTCAAGAAGCCTCTCAAGAAGGAGAAGGAATCCTAAATAGGAATTCCCCGGCAATTCTTGCTAAACAACAAAAGAATGCACAATGTATGAATAGACATGAAATGAATCATCCAAAGCATGAGAAACAATGGTTGCCTCACCCTCCTTTTAAAAAAGTGAAAGCTCTCTCTCCATGGGCCCCATCCATTAGGGTTTCCTCCACCAAATATCCTCTTCCTCATTCAAACTGCGTTGTCTTCTAAAGTAAGCTACTTCTCTTATGGCAGCGTTGTTTGACTTGGTCAAACCTGACCTTGTCTTCATGCATTTGCCCCCTTTCACGCTTGAGGGTGAAAAATCAAGCTGCTCCATGGATCCTTTTCACATTATGAAGGATCTTATTCCTATTCATGGGCCTCTTACCCATTTTATTCACCTCCTAGATGAAATAAACAAAAATTAATGTTCCAATTACCTTCATGAAAATTTTGGAACATTACAATGAGTCCCAAGTCTTTCATTTCAAATTTTGCAGCCAACATTTTCTTTCATTTTACAATTTTGCGCTCCACACCTATAATAAACAAATTATACACATATAGTAGTATAATTAATGGTTCATTCTTCACTATATTGATGTAGAAGTTTGCATCAACATAAATTTTGATGAACCCAATCCTTAAAAGATATGCATCCATTCTTTCATACCAAGCCCTAGGAGCTTGCTTCAATCCATATAAAAAATTCTTGAGTCTGAAAACATGTGTATCCCTGCTATTTATCTCATATAATTCTGGTTTTTCAATTTATACTTCTTCATCAATGGTTCCATTTATATATATATATTTTTTTACGTGCATTTGATGGATATTCCATCCGATATTAGAAGCTAGTGAAACCATGGATATTATAGTAGTATACCTAGAAGTAGGAGAAAATGTTTCTTCATAATATATTTCTTCCTTTTGGGAGAAACCCCTTGTGAGGAATCTATTTTTTTATCTTTTTATGCTTGCATCAATGACATGTTTGATTTTGCAAATCTATTTGGAAGTGACAACCAATTTTTCACTAGGTCTAGGAATGAATCCCAAACATCATTCTTCATGATGGATTGATATTCTTCTTGCATCACTCTCTTTCATTCTTCTTGATGAGTAGCATCTTAAAATGTAGTTGGTTCTGCTTTGATCAACTTCATCATGTATTCTACATATACTAAGTATCTCTTCAGTATTTTTATTTCTCTGAAAGTTCCTTTAGTTGCTCCATGTCCTTCGACATCTTCAAGTGTGGCTCTTAGAAAATTTTTCATCTTATTTGTTTCGGGAATGACTAAAGGTTGAATAAGGCTCACTTGTTCCTTCCTCTTCTTCTTCTTGGTTTTTAGGTGCCTTTTCATATTTCTATTCTTCCTAAAATGGCAGTACATCTTCTTCATTAGATTCAATCCTGGGATATTTTGTACGCATGGTTTTCATCAAATATAACATCCTTGTTGTTTTTGCTACTAGATACAACCCTAAGATTGAGGAGGAGGTTCAATGCCTAGGACATATTAGAGAATTTTGAAGATAGATAATTTTTTTCTAAGAGTTAAATATAAAATGATTTAAATTTGGCTCAATTATCTTACTCAGACGAAAATCTCGTTTCACACATTAACGGTAATTTGTTCCAAAGAATTAAAGTTCAGCCATGGTGGCATACACATATATAGTTAAGTTTCATTAGTTGTTGTAGTATAGGTGACGAAAGAGATAAATAAATAAATCTGGTTCAGAGGGCTAGAGATAGAATCTCGTGCACTAAATTTCAACATAATTGTGTATATACAAAGGGAATGAAATTAAAAACTATTGAAATTTGCAACACGAAACAATGAAATTGGCAACCAGAAAGGAAAAAAATTGCACCCACACTGGTGAGGAATTTATGATGTAGAATCGTGATGAATTTGGGGTGTCTCATTTATTTTTCCCTTAAATAAATTGGACAATAAATTGTAATTTCATCTCATAACAACTTGTATCAGTTAACTAAGTCAAGATGACCAAGTTAGCTCAAGAAATTTGAGTTGAGGGTCTAAGATGAGGCATGTAGAGGGATCCTAATATTTTGGGGGTCTAGTTGCAATTGATGCCTCAATGGGGTGCAAGTGTGAATTATTTAACTCAATTAATTGAGTTAACATCAATTTAACTAGTTCTAACTGAGTGATGAGCTAGTGAGAGGTCAAGTGAATTATATTAGATTTAATTCACAAATACTGATCAATCAGATAACTGATAATTCACTATTAATAATTGCATGCATGTTATTTGTGAGGAAGACCCAGTTGAGATAGAGGTTAAAGGGAACATAACTATTAGTTGTATTTATATAAAATTTCACATGTGCAATCATAAAGTCACGGGGATGCCATGATGGATTGAAAAATCAAGGAAGGGAATTATTCCTATTTAATAGGGGTCTAATATTTTAGGAATTTCATGAGAAAGGTTGGGCTGAGCAAAGGATGAGAATTGGCTAAGTGTTTGTCAAATTTTCCTGAGCATTGTCAGCCAGTTTTGAGCAGGATTGGAGTAAGACAATTGGAAGATCACTAGAGAATCTCATGAGAGATTAAGCATTGTATTATTTCATGATTCCTTGAATTAATAGAAAATATAGATAGAGGGGTTTTGAACAGTTTCTTTCCCCAATAACATATTTTTTTATGTGATTGAATTACTTCTTTCTCTTACTTGCATGTGATTGTGCGATCGTGTTTTTTTTCGGCAAATTGTAGAGGGATTTAGTACTTTTTTTTAGTACATTACAAGATCAGATTAAATAAGATATTGGTAGATTCTATACATGGTATCATATTGATATTTCTACATGGTATCAGAGCACCAAGAATCACAATAGAAGAGAAGAAATTGAGTTTGTCTTGAATAGGTTCAATTTTACAGCTTTATTCTTCAGAATCCAGCATCAGATCAAGACGTCTTTCAATGGCTTCAGACTTGAATATGATCTTGAGGGAAATTAAAATTATATAGCATGGAGGGATAGGATGGAGGTAGTGTTGGAGGAAAATGGGTTGAAGGAATTCATAGTTTTTGATATACATAAGCCCGCAGTAGCAGATGCCCAACTTCTATATGCATGGCAAAAGAAGGTAGCAAAGGTGACAAGGATCTTATTAGAGGGAGTTCGAGATAATATTGTCTCGATTATCCATGGGAATGTGACTACATATGCTATTATGAAGGCCTTGACAGATCTGTTTCAGAATAATAGTGACCACAGTAAGTTGGCACTGAAGGACAAGCTCAAAAATATCAAGGTGGAGCATGGCGAGACGATACCAAAATACTTGTCGAAGTTCACTTAATGTCGAGATGAGCTTTGGAATTGTTGGTGTGACTATAGCCCAGGATGATTTGGTGAGCCTAGCACTTTTAAGCCTTCCCAAGAGTTGGAATATTTACCAGGACTCTGTGAATGGGAGGGATAAGTTACCAAACTGGGAGCGTTTGTGGTCTAACTTAGTAATAGAAGAAATAATGCGGAGCACTAGAGACAGGACCTTCAACACCAAAAAATAAGAATATTGTGAATTAGTCAAAAAAGGAAAGAAAACCAAGGGAAAGAAGTACCAAGGTGAAGAGGGAAATAGATACTTGTCCAAGATCAAGTTTTTTCACTGTCACGAGCATGGGCTCTATGCCGCAAATTGTCCTCAAAAGAAGGCAAGCAAGAAAGAGTCTGCGTTTGCAACGAGTGAAGAGTTGGATTCACAGTTAGAGCTTGATTTTACTCTCATTTCATGCATGGAAAACATTGTAATGGGATGAATGTGGTATCTAGACAATGATGCCTCATTCCATATGATGAGGAATAAATATCTCTTCAGTGACTTGGAGGAGAAGGACCTTCAACATAACATAGAGTTTGGAGATGATGATAGGTATAGTGTGGCTGTCATAGGTAAAGTTATCTTTCAGAGGGAGTCTGGCTCCCCTCTCAGACTGGCAGATGTTTTGTATGTTCCAGGCCTAAGGAAGGATCTTCTCTCTGTAGCGATATTGGAAGACTGTGGTTATGATGTCATATTTAGAAAAGGAAAGGTGTTCCTTAGAAACATTACTGCGGGATGGGTGAAATAGATAGGTGTAAGAGTTAAGAACCTGTATGATCTCGAGGTCAAGGATGCATGCAAATATTTGAGGAGAAAAGAAGTGGTTAGTGACTTGGTGGTTTAGAGGGATAAATTATCTCTCAACTTGCAGCCTTAGAAGCAATCTCAGAAGGTTTTCGAGCAGCCACGATTGGGGAAGCAAAGAGGAGACTAAGTATAAGTGTCTACTCAAGAAGAGACCTCCATGAGGGGGGAATTTTGAGCCAGATGGGAAGACGGAGTACATGCAGTTATACCTCCAGGTGAGAGGTGGGGCGATGTGCAAATATAATCCCAAGAAGAAATTTGGGTAGGGTCCATTGAGATGGTATGTCTCATGGATCAAACTTGGCTACTAGGAGCCAACAATACAAAAATAGAAGGAAGGATTGGTTATATTGATGTAGTCAAATGTAAGGAAGACAAAAATCAAAGTGATAGATGTTAGATACTGGAGCGAAGATAAGAGTTGGAAGCAGTGCATAGGGCACGGATGCAGATGTCAACAACAGTGCAAAGAGTCTAGTAGACAGGTGTAGTAGCTAGCAGTAGTCAGAAGACTCTGATGACATATGCATTATACTGATTCAATTTTTTGGAGGCTATTCAGTTTCAGGAGTTGTAGGTGCAAACAACACTAGAGAAGTGTTGCATGAAGAACATTTAAAATGTACCAGATCAGGATAGATTGAATTCCTTTCTTCTTGAGAGGGAGTGTTGAAATTTTCAACAAGAAACAATGAAATTGGAAACCTGAAAGGATAAAAATTTCACCCACACTGGTGAGTAATTTCTAATGCACACTAGTGAGGAATGTGGGGCGTCTAATTTATTTTTCCCTTAAATGAATTGGACAATAATTTTTAATGTCATCTCATAACAACTTGTAATAGTTAACTAAGTCAAGATGACTGAGTTAACTTAAGAAATTTTAGTTGAGGGTCTAAGATGAGGCATGTAGAGGGATCCTAATATTTTTGGGGTCCATTTGTATTTGATGCATCACTGGGGTGCAAGTGAGAATTAGTTAACTCAAATAATTGAGTTACAATTAGTTTAACTAGTTCTAACTCAGTGATGAGCTAGTGAGAGGTCGAGTGAATTAATATTTAATTCACAATTATTGATGAATCAGATAACTGATAGTTTGATATTAATAGATGCATGCATGTTGGTTATGAGGAATACCTAGTTGAGACAGAGGTTGAAGGGAACATAACTATCAGTTGTATTTATAGAAAATTTTCCATGTTAAATTATGAAGTCATGGGGATGCAATGATGGATTGCACAATGAAGGGAGAGAATTATTCCTATTTAATAGGGGCCTAATTATTTAGGAATTGCATGAGCAAGGCTGGGCTAAGTAGAGGCTAAGAATTGGCTAAGTGTTTGTCAAATTTTCCTGAGCATTGTAAGTTAGTTTTGAGTAGGATTGGAGTGAGACAGTTGGCATAGTGTTGGAGAATATCATGAGAGATTAAGAATTGTATTTTTTCATGATTCCTTGAATTAATACACAATATATATAGAGGGGTTTTGAGTAGTTACTTTCCCCAAGAACATCTTTTGTTGTGTGATTTATTTACTCACTACAAGAAAAAAGGACATTTGTGAGGGTCGAAAAATGTCACCATAAGTTCATTGGTGACGGTCAAAAGAGCCTTCGTCACCAAAAACTGAATGTCACCAAAAGTATAGGTGTTGTGGTAACATTCAAGGTCCGTCACTAGTATTGGTTTATAATGATGGATAATGAATTTCACCATTTCATATGAACATTGATTTATGGCGATGGACCTTTCATGGTCGTCACTATTGATGCATATATATGGTGGCGTTCATTGATCGTCACCATTTCATATTTTGGTGATGGTCAAAAAATTTCACCATCAGCGCATTGGTGATGGTCAAAAGATTCTCTGTCACTAAAAATTGATCGTCTCCATTCCATATAAATATCAGGGCACAGTGGAATCGAGCCACCAACCTCCTGCATGTAAAGCAGGTGCTCTTCCATTGAGCTGGCTCCCTTTAAAGATTTACACTTTAAAGAAATAGATCTTGAAACTTTATAAAGAGTAAATTATATAAATTTCAATCAATTATAAAACTTCATAAATTCTTGGAAAATATTTAGTAAACAAGACAAATAGCATCGAAGATTGTACCTAATGGTTATGGAAGTTATGAAAAGTGGGTGGAGGGAAAAATATTCATGTATACAATACTCAATATGTTCAATTAAATACTCAATTAGAAGTGAAACTTTGAAGATGATGATAGCCTATAAATGACCTATAATAATCAAGTCTAAAATATTTAATTACACCAAATATTGATTTTCCACCTTGTGAATCATGTAAATATGTGGTGACGACATAAAAATATGTCTCTAAAAGATTGAATTGCATGCCAAAAATCCAAAAACAATGATTATATATGATTCAATTATGAATAATGAGCTACATGCTTGAATCCTACTGGATATGGGGTCTAGAAAACTAATTGGGAGTTTTTCTCATTATTAATTAATTAAAGAATTCAAAATACAACAATCCATAACAATGATCCTGAAACGTAACCACTAAATAGATGTTAAAAATTGTAGGCACAAAGTTTGGCTAATCCCTGTTACACCAAAAAAATATGAAAGGGGAATTCAGACACTTCCAAATCCATGTCAAGCATGAGTATGCAAATATGTAATTGTATGGATACAAGGAAATCACTCTATGCCTCTCAATGATAACTATGTCCTCCCACACGTACTTCAACTAGCAAATGGGTGTGAAGACAAAAACATCAAAGAAAGAAAAAAATACACATTACAAAAAAAACTTCTTCCCCCCTCTACCTTTATAGAATAGATCTAGGGGAATAAAAGAAATATCCATAGAGAATAGGATTAGAGTGGGAAAAATAAAGATGATAAGAAAAAAGTAACTAGCAATGAAATCTATTAATTTGAACATGTTTAAAGTACATTAAACATATATGGCATCCATATCACATTAAAATGACATTAGTCAATTTTGGGACTAGTCAATGTCAACTATTCATATTTCCACCAATCTAATGAACTGTGATAGGATATTTCCCATTGTTAGCCACCTATATTTTTCAATCATATCAGCTGGTGGCTAAATTTTTTTTTTGCAGCCTTCAAGAAACAAGTTCAGGCCTAAAAATTGTTGGTACTTGAAGTCTGTTGGCAAGGTTATAAACCACTAATCAGTTCTACATTCTCTCCATCCCCTCTGCCTCTGATATACCATGAAAATCCTAATCAAAGTGTTGCTGCATCCTCCTCCTTTTTCTTCTCCCTTTCCTCCTTTTTTCCTCATATCTTTAACTCTCCTTTCATCCATAAAAACCCCCATCAAACCCTTTTATATCCCATATTCCTCCATTAATCTCATTTCCCAAGGTCAAAAACCCACTTTTTGATCTATCGGAACCTTTCTTCTCTTACAAAAAATTATTCAAAAAAGCATAGAAAACATGCGTTTCTATGTGTTAAGCTTTAGCCCCTCAGGCTAAGCCCCTTTCTGTTTCTCCTTCCATATGTCCCCACGCTGGAACCGCGTGCTAAACCCGCCAGGCGCTTAACCTCGGAAATAATTCATTGCCCGAAAAACATTGAAAACCTTTGTAAAAGTAAAGTTGGGCTTGTTTTATTTTTCCTCCAAAGAAAATCAAAATTAAAACTCCGCCGTTGATCTGTCCCACGGATCAACGGTGCGGAGCGTCCTGTCATCTGGTGGACCCCTCCCCCTTTCCGCTGCGTTGTTTTCCTTTCCCACCGGTTTGCGCCCGCACCACCTTTCGTCCGGACACGGTTTTGTGCCGTCGGCCAGCGATTCCACGCGCCGGCCGACACGTGTTCTCCACCTCACCCCCAAAACCGCCGTTCCGTGCCGTCTCCCGCGCGTTAAACATGGTCCCATGGCCCCGTAGCGAGATTCACTCCAGCCGTCGGATCTGGGCCCTCCCATCCGACGGTCCTCGATCATCTTTCCCGCTCGTCCTTTAACCGATTCGCTCACCCATTAATATTGCCCCAGCGCGTTTAAAATCCAATCCCCGCCGTCGGTCTCTGTAGATCGACGGTCTGCATCTCCTCTCCCGATTCCATTATACGGTCCACTTTCCTCTGCGTTGACCGTGTGATTTTCTCCCAACCGTTGATCGCAATACGATCAACGGTCCCGATTTCTCCGTCCACCCGCACGCCCTCCGATGCAGTCTACCCATATAAACGCAGGATTTCCTCATTTTTCTTGTTTTTTGCAGGTTTTCAAAGGTTTTTCCTTCGTATTCTACGAAATCTGAAGGATGAGAGTGACGACTCCTATCCTCCCGATTTGTCCAAGGAATGGATCATACGGAGAAGAACAAAGATAGTTACAAAGCTTCATGAGCTTTGGTTGCCGCATGTCCCTGCAAAGCTTGAAAAAGGCCGCCAATATCAGAGCGGGGAAAGAGTAGCAGATTAAAGGTAGAATGAACCAGAGCAGTGGTTTTGTGAGAAGATTGGCGGGGATTACGGCTAAGACGGTTATCAAAAGCCTAATCCCCGGTTCAGAACACGGATTAAAGCAAAACCTAAAAGTGTTCGGCATACAGATCGCCTCCACCGCCATACTTTGAGGCGAATTGATTCCTCAACCACCACAGTGCCACCTATTGCCTCAGAAAGCTCAATCAGAGGATAAATTTATTGAACAGGATTAGATATTATGCCTCGAACAACAAAAGAAGTTATTACTGCACCGGATTTCAACGACAGAATGTCTGCAGAGTAACCCTAACAGTACGCAGAGCCTCAAAGGTCAATATAAGCTCTCTTTGAGCTTACTTCCGAAGTATAAACACATTAATGCAATGTAACACTTGTAGAATTTCTTCATCGAAACTCTCGGGGTCAGGAAGACATTAATTCTGCATTGATTGTGTTTGAGATCTTTTAAAACAGATCTCACCTCCTCATCCTTCTATAAATACTTCAGTAGAAGATGAGTGAGGGGTTGGATTAGTTGGTTGTCAATATAATTGCTGAAGCGCTGTAGCTATTTCTGAGTGGAAAACTCTTGACTGTAAATAGTGGTTTCATGGGCTCTTGGAGCTCTGCTTGTAACAGATAGGTTAGATTGTGAAAAAAGATGGATTAAAACATTGGATTTGAAGATTGTAACCGGTTTGAAGCAATCAATACAAGCTGATTTATGGGATCCTGGTCTATGCTGATGGTGATGTTATTCTCACTGTAACTTGTCATTTTATTTCTGTTTTCAATTTGTTTCATTTTCCACTATAAATAACAGTTTAAACAGTGTTAGAGTTTGGTGTATACCAGTGACCTTCTCTGGCTGAAAAATCTTTATCCCAATGTTTTCTTCTTATTGTGTTATTTAGAAATGATTTAATTCAGTCTAAGCACAGAGATGCTGGCGTTCCCTCATCTTTTCGTCACTGCTGAATGTTATTTTTAAATGTTACTTTCATGTATGTTGTGTAAGGAATGAATTGAGGAAATCAAAGGTTAGCCCTGAGTCCCTTTCTTGTTTGCTCAACTATTTATCTGTTTCCCTTAGGATGTGTCAAAAGCTGACTAGTTTCAAAGTACTTATCAGATCTTGGGCCATTCTGTGTTATCTTGGTGATTGTCTTGGAAGTAACTAAGTAAAGGAGAACTAAGATGAGGAGAAAGGTGAGCCCTGCCCACTAGTTTCTACTCCAAAGGTTGCCTTCAAGTTTCCCTTTGTTTTTAATCTGTTTTCTATTAGAAGTGTATCAAAGGCTGGCTAGTTTCAATGTACTTACCAGATCCTAGTTTGCTTCTATGTTTTTCTTAAGTGCCTGGTCAAAGGCTGGCTAGTTTCAAAGTACTTACCAGATCCTGGGCTGCTCTTTGTTCTGCATCTGTTAATTCCCTTTCTTTTTGTATCACCCCATTCCATAAATCAAAACTTAAAGAGATCCTTAGGCCTAGATAACTTGCCCCATAGATTACTCTTGAACCTGAATGTTTCAATTAAATTCTCTTATGACTCCATAGCCCAATGGATTGAAAACTTGCCCTCATCTTTCTTTAGAATCAAAGCTTATTCTGTCTGCTTGCAACTTCTCACCTTTGAACCTATTTGCATATAGATCTTTCCGCCTCAGACAGCAACTATGCTCAACCATCTAAGAAAACCAAACAAAACCCTTGGCCTTCATAACTAGCCTAATATCATCATCCCAAACTTCAAAGACAATATCCATCTTTGTACATATTGGAGAGATCCCTCTCCGGATTCAGGAGGGCTAGATCCTAGAATCCCAAAGTTGGTTGAAATGATGTTAACTCTGTGATCGGACTTTGCCAATCTTGCTTGTTACAGAGACCTAACATTTCTGGCGACTCCACTGGGGAAGTTTAACCCAAAATCTCTGGTCCCATGACAATTTTTCTATTTTGCAGCTGAGCCACCAGGAACTAACATTTCTGGCGACTCCGCTGGGGAAGTTTAACCCAAAATCTCTGGTCCCATGACAATTGTTCTATTTTGCAGCTGAGCCACCAGGAACTAACATTTCTGGCGACTCCGCTGGGGATTGACTTGAGTTTTTCATCTTTTTCCCTTTTATTTTCATATAACACCTTGAGAGTAAAAAGCAGCCTTTTCAAGCACTACCAAAGAATGGTAATCATGATAAAACTCGTTTGAATCAGTGACAAACTAGGTCAATCCTAGGGTTCTTTTAAGTCTTTATCTAACCTTGGGAAATCAGCTAGCTTAGCCACAAGGATAGACTGTCTTTGTTTCTTAACCGTAGCTAAGTTTTGAGGCAAAGCTAGGACATTCTTTCAAAAAACCACAAATATAAACAAATCAGAAAATACCAAAAACATTTCAGATTGGTAGTAAAACATAAGTTTTGATACCTGTATACTTCTTTGATGTGTTTTACTCTATACTCTTAGACAGAGTCTGGAAAGGGCCAGGTAGCCTCTGGATCTCATCCTCTTTTAGGGGGTGACACATCTAGTGAATTCCCTCCCAGTCAATCTCTGGTTAGAGTTTGTTGTGTTTCGAGATATCCTTGAAGAAGAATGTTTCACGAACACTGTGGTGGACAGTGCATTCCTTTGAAAACACTCTGAACCTTCCACCTGGCGACCCCACCATCTTGAACAGACCTTAAGACTCCACTGGAAAGAACCCTTATCATTATAAAAATCATTCAAATTCAGTTAAAGGACTGTAGGATTCGAATTGAGAAAACAGATTAGTTAACCGTCTAAAGATTGTCATATCTGGTTGAACTTTTCTTGTTTAGATTGGGTCTAATCCCATAAACATTGTGGCTCCTAAAAATATTCATACTAGAGCCCATCCTGACCCGGATCCTCCTGAAATAGTCGACAACCCTGAAAGAATTCTTAGGAAGTCTCCTAGGATACAATCCTCAACTATCTTCAGATCCCTCATAAGAGCCAATTCAGTCCCTGAAAACCTTTCAGCTCTTCATGAATCACAAATTGACTTGTTAAACCCATTCAGGACTAGGTCATTTGGTGATTTAGGTCAGTTAGATTCTGAGCCTACCCTTTCATCTCCCGAAACCAGTGGGATTCTTGGGAATAGAGAATCAACACCTCCTGATTTACATTTCATACATAATATAGGTGCCTCTCACCCCAGGTCAACTCAGAGATCTACTGCTGTTCCATCCACTTCTGTTCATCCTTCATCCACTGTTCAAACCACTCCACTTCAACCCACACCTCCACTTGTAAACCCACCACATATCATGGCAGCATGGTATGCTCCCTTAGTCCTTCCTGTACCATTAGTCAATCTTCCACAGGACTATCAGTCCAAAACTCCATTATATGATGCTAATAATACCATAACAACATCTCAACACGTGGACAAGATGAATGACTACTTTGACAGAAATGAAATTGATAATGAATCTGTCAAAATCAGATTGTTTGCTCAAAGTTTGGTGGGAGATGTGAGAAAATGGTTTAAAGGTTTAACCCCCCATAGTATTAACGACCTTCAAGCCTTCCATCAAACTTTTTTAAACAAGTGGGAAGTAAGGAAAAACCCTCTCCAAGTCCTTGCTGACTATAACAATCTCCATAGGAACCCTGGGGAAAGTGTACAAGCTTATTGTACCAGATTCAACAGTGTGTATAACGCACTCTCCCCTGAACTGAAACCCCCTCAGGGTTCAGCTCTGAACAAATTCCCTGAAGGATTTGATCCAGACATGACATATTCTCTCAGAGAAAGAGTCTTTGCAACCCTTGAAGATATGCAAAGAGGTGCCCTTTCTGTGGAGGTGAACCTTATGGAGAAAAGAGCGAGGATGAAAGCAGAGAAGAGAGTATCTTTTAGGGAGGAACCCACCCCTTCTACTTCAAGCTCAAAGATGGAAAGAATGATGGAAGAAATGATGAAGAAAATGAGCATTCTAGAGAGAGCACAAGCGAGTCTAAATCAAAATGCTCCTCAAAACAAAAATCAAAACCAGAATTAGAATCTTAGACGAAATCAGCCTCCTAACAGACCCAGGGAAGATGATCAGCAGATCATCCCTCCCTTCCATCAGAACTTTTTAAGTGAGGTTGAGCAAACAGATCAAATAACAGAGGAAGATGATATAAACTTATTTGGGGTAGATGATGATGACTTTGAGGTTCATTATGATAATAAACAAGGTCTTTATACACCTTATGATGACAGGAGAGATGATGCTGAAAACAGCTACCAAAACATGGAGAACGCTGTGATAGAACCTTTAAGGGAATATGAACTCAGAAGTAAATCTAATCAACAAACACCCAACAATAAAACTTCTGACAAACCTTCTCAAAACAGTACTGCAACCAAGTCTAAAACAATCAAACAAAAGGACAAAACGGTGGCTGTTGATTCTGGTGACGATAAAGGGAAAGACACTCGAAATATTGAAAAACAGAGTGAAAACACTAGTAGTACTAGCACCTCAGTTAGTACTCCTGCAAAGACAACTATTTTAATTGTAGATAAACCAAATCAGCAAACTGTTTTTGCTGATAAAGTGGCAGTAAACAAGGCTGAAGTCAATGTTCTGAAGAATCAAAACCTTTTCAGCCTGGAACAGGAAATCTCAAAGATCAAAATCTCTGTTCCTTTGACTGAGTTAGCTGCCCAGCATGTATATAGGTCCAAAATTTTGAAGGCTTTAAACTTAGAGGATAACGAAGATACTCTCAATCTTAGTGATGACCAACCATAGCTTATTTTTGGTCCAAAGATTGAAGGAAAGTTCCAAGAGGGTCCTGTCCCTCCCTTTTATGTAAGCTTAAACATTCATGACAAAATTCTCCATAATGCTATGCATGACTCAGGCGCTTCCCATAATTTAATGCCAAAAGCTGTAATGGAAAGCCTGGGTCTTGAAATTACCAGACCTTACAGAGACCTGTACTCCTTTGACTCAAGTAGAGTTAAGTGTCTAGGATTGATTAAAGATCTCTGTGTTAATCTAGCCCAAATTCCAGCCAAATGTTTAGTCATGGATGTTGTTGTGGCTGATGTTCCCCCAAAGTATGGAATGCTTTTATCAAGGTCTTGGGGGGCTAAGTTACAGGGGACTATGAAAATGGACATGGCCTATGCAACCATCCCTGTCTTCAATCAAACTAGGAGGCTTTATAGGGAATCTCACATGCAATACACAGTAACAAGCCAGGAGCGGCCTCAAAACTCCCCACTCTATGCTATAAACACGAGCCTTGATTCCTTTATCATGTTCAACAATGAAACACTCACTGAACAAATTGTTTCGAAAGAATCCATGGCTGGAGTTAAAGAGGGGGAACACAATGTTGAAATGCCAAAACGGTCTATTGTGTCTGAAGATCCTAGCAAACTTACCACAGATCTGGAAATCCAAGTTATCAATCCTGTGAGCTCAAAACTTGACAGTCAGAAAGACAGTCCTCAACCCGATGGAAAACTTGAGGAATCAAATGATACAACGTCCATTCACCAAACTGAAAATCTGCCCCTCTGGACTATGTATTTTGACGGGTCATGCACCAAGACAAATGTTGGTGCAGGTGTCTGGATCACTAACACTGAAAACAATCATACAGAATGTATCTCATGTAAATTAAACTTTCAGTGTTCCAACAACATAGCATAATATGAATCCCTTCTCTTAGGCTTGCATCTTTTGAAAAAATTAGGTGCCAAGAGAATAGATGTATATGGGGATTCTGAATTAATCATTAGGCAAGTCAATAGGGAGTACAATGCAAATCACCCCAGACTTAGGGCCTATAGGAATGATGTCATTGATCTTTTGAAAACATTTGAGGAGTACACCTTATCTTTTGTCCCAAGGAAGAAAAACATTGCAGCCCACAATTTAGCCTTTGCTGCTAGAACCTGCCCAATGCTGTATGATGATACCTCTCAGATAAAATTCAGACCAGCTATCCCAGATAACAAGAATTATTGGCAGGTATTTGATGGAGATAAACAAATAGAAGACTTCATGCAATTCAGAAATGAGTTTGGACTCCATAGTTCAGATTCAGACTATGAGACAGACTGCAGTGAAGAAAATTTTCTTGGTGAAGAAGAGCCATCTCCACAGCTGGTAGATATAAACCTTCAGACTATAACATCCACACGCCGAGCAGAATTAAGTCCGAAATCTGAAACACAAGAAATAGAAACTCTGCATTCTGATAATGATAGTCTGCCCAAGGGTTTGGCCCCTCTAGAAGAACTGTTTGATTTTGATGATGTGGCCAAAAAACCAAAACTGGAACCTGTGGAAACCGAAGTGGAAGAATGTAATATAGGCAGTAAGGAAAAACCGAGATTGATTAAACTGTCTAAAACTTTACCGGCTCACATTAAACTTAAATATTTGGAGCTGTTTAAAGAATTTTCTGATGTTTTTGCATGGAGTTACGAAGATCTTAAGTCCTATGACACTGAAATAATACATCACAAAATCCCTCTTAAAGAAAACCAAAAACCATTCAAACAAAAACTACGCAGAATCAACCCTGTCCAGTTGCCATTGGTTAAGAAGGAAATTATGAAAATGCATGATGCTGGTATTATTGTCCCTATTAGATATTCTGAGTGGGTATCTAATCTAGTGTCAGTTAGGAAAAAGACCGGAGAAATCAGGCTTTGTATAGACTTCAGGAATTTAAACAAAGCTTCATTAAAGGATAACTACCCTTTGCCCAAGATGGATCATATTTTGCAAAGGGTGGTAGGTTCTAAAAGAATTTCTTTGCTAGATGGCTATTCAGGGTATAATCAAGTCCTAGTCCACCCTGATGATCAATTAAAGACAGCTTTTACTACACCCTGGGGCACTTTCATGTATGTGAAAATGCCTTTTGGTTTAATGAATGCTGGAGCAACCTTTCAGAGAGCCATGGACATAGCATTCTCGGAAGAATTAGGCTTCTTCATCATTATCTATCTTGATGATGTAACTGTGTTTTCAAAAACAAATGAAGAACACTTAGAACATTTAAGAAAAGTTTTTGAGAAGTGCAGAAGGTTTGGGATATCTTTGAACCCCAAGAAAAACTTATTCGGACTCCAAGAAGGTAAGCTTCTTGGACATATCATTTTAGAAGAGGGCATAAAGATAGATCCCATGAGGATTGAAGCCATATTACAAATCTCCCATCCTCGGAATATTAAAGAGTTGCAGTCTTTCATAGGGAAGATTAACTTTTTAAGAAGATTCATCCCCAACTTGGCTGAGCTCCTTAGGAATATCACAAACATGTTGAAAAAGGGGCAAGGGGTAAAATGGACCGCAGAAGCAAAGACATCCTTTGAACTGGTTAAACAAGCGTTAACCAAAACACTAGTTCTCATAAGTCCGGATTTCTCAAAAGATTTTTATATCTTCTCATTTGCATCAGAACATACTATAGCTGCTGTCCTTTTACAGAAAAATCCGCAAGGACAAGAGCAGCCCATTGCATTCTTTAGCAAGGCATTGAGGGATGCCCCTTTGAAGTATAATATTATGGAAAAGCAAGCTTTTTCTTTAGTGAAAGCTTTAAAATACTTCAGGGTATACATCCTTCACTCACACATTATTGCCTTTGTCCCAAATTCAGTTGTAAAGGACATTTTAACCCAGGATCCAGATGGTAAGAGAGGTAAGTGGATTGCTGTTATTCTTGAATATGACTTAGAGATTAAACCCACGAAGCTTATCAAAGGTCAAGGTCTTGCTAGGCTAATGGCCGAATCAAATTGTGAAGTTCTTGATATTAACATGATTAATGCTTTGGATGACCAAGAAGAATTCTCAACCCCCATTGTTGAAGATTATTTTGCGAAGTCTCCTTGGTATACTGATATTGTTTATGTTTTGCTTAATTTAAACACACTGCCTGGTTTATCCAAAACAAAGGCAAGATTCCTAAAGTTAAAAGCTGTAAACTATTGCATTATTGATAAATGTCTTTATTGGAAAAATGCTAGTGGTATATTGCTTAAATGTTTGCCTGAGTTTGATGCAGAAAAGATTAAGCAAGAATTCCATGAAGGAGAGTGTGGAGGCCATTTATACTGGAAGTCAACAGCCAACAAAATTTTGAGGGCTGGTTTCTATTGGCCTACTCTTTTTCCTGACGCACATAAACTGACAACCACTTGCCATAAATGCCAATTGTTTGAAGGCAAGAGAAAATTACTACCCCTTCCTCTGCATCCAATTACTGTTGAAGCCCCTTTTCAACAGTGGGGACTTGACTTTATAGGAGAAATCCACCCTTCATCCTCTGCCCAGCACCGGTGGATCCTCACTGCCACAGACTATTTCACTAAGTGGATAGAAGCCATTCCTTGTAGACAGGCCAATGATTCAGTTATCATAAAATTCATAGAAACCAATATCCTTTCCAGATTTGGCTGTCCTACCAAGATCATTACAGATAATGCAGCAGCATTTGGATCAAAGAAAATGGTTGAATTATGTCATAAGTATCAAATAACATTGGGGCACTCCACAGCTTATTACCCTCAAGGTAATGGACTTGCAGAGTCTTCCAACAAAAGCTTAGTGAACATAATAAAGAAACTGTTGGAGGACAACAAGAAGTCTTGGCACATAAAGCTGGTTCATGCACTTTGGGCTGACAGGTTAACATTGAAGAAATCCATTGGTATGTCACCCTTCCAGCTTGTATACGGTACAGATGCATTTTTTCCTAACAGCCTTGGTGTACCAGTTATGAAGTTAATTCAAGAGTTGAAGACTGAAGAAAATGACATAATCAGGAGAATAAATCAGACCATTCATCTTCAGCAAACCAGAGAGGAAGTGTACCAAAAAGCATTACAGAAGCAAGACAATATCAAGAAGATATTTGACAAGAGAACAAAGGCCAGTAATTTCAAAGTTAGGGACAAAGTCTTAAAGTGGGACTCAAAGAGGGAAGACAAGGGAAAGCATGGTAAATTTGACAATCTATGGCTTGGCCCTTACTCCATTCATTCAGTAGCTGGGAACAATGCATTTTTCTTACAAGAACTGAATGGAGCAGAATTGTTTGGGGGTCCTTTCAATGGCAGGATGCTTAAGCATTACTGGTCTTAAATTATTCCATTTTTTGAAGCCTTTTCACCTTTTCCATTGTAAATACTTCATCCATCATTGCATTTAAAGTTATGAAAAATCAAAAAATACAAAAACAAAGAAAAAATGAAAAGAGGGCAGGAATGAGAAACAAGAAAGGCAAGGCCCCATGCCAAAAAGAGAAATGAATCTGAAAGTGTGCAAGCATAAATGCCACTCCTCTAAACACGCTTCTAATTGGTCAAACTGTTTAATCTTGACTGATTAGCTTTCAATTTTCTGCTGATAGGGTAGCAAATTTGATTTGCCAAACTGTTCAATCTTGGCTTATCAGTAGATAGAGTAGGGTAGAAATCAAGGTTCAAACAAAATCAAAATCTGAACCAGAATTTCCAAAGAACTGACTCAAAGCTACTCTAATTTCTGAGTCAGAAAGAAAAGACCTGGTTCTAAATCACTCAAAACTCGAACCAGAAGAGAAGCAAAGACAACTCACCGAAAAGAAAAAACAGAGCTGGGAATATGAGAGAAGGCCATAATGAGAGAATTTTCAGATCTTAAGCCTTCTGTTTTGATTTTAAATTTTCTGCAAATAATAATCTATGTGCAGCTTGTCTTTATGCCATAGATCATAGCAAGTCAAACAGTTCAATCTTGGCTTGGCTATTTTTAAATTTCTGTTGTAGAATTTAGAGAATGAAAATTTGTTGGACTGTTTAATCCCAACAAACATCAAAATAGGTAGAGGAATATCTGAACTCAACTGTTTAATCTGAGTTTGGGGAGAAATAAGGAATAGAAGTAGTTTAGATTTACTGCTTTCAAAAGAATAAAATGTTGTGTTAAGAGTTTGCCAATCCAAGTGCACTCTGATGAAGAAAAAATGCTAGATCAGTAGGATTGGGGTAGGTAGAAGTTGTATTGATGAAATTCATCTCTCTTTAATGACTGACCTTATTTTGTCCAGAAGAAAAGCAAGAGCGAGTGATCAGACACCAGACACCAGTCAGCATCCCAGAGAAATCAAGTCTGAATTCTTGATACCTTCAAGAAGGCACCATCCCCAAGTGGAGCCACTGTTAGCCACCCATATTTTTCAACTATGACAGTTGGTGGCTAAATGTTCTTTGCAGCCTTCAAGAAACAAGTTTAAAATCCTAAAAATTGTTGGTACTTGAAGTCTGTTGGCAAGGTTATAAATCACTAATCAGTTCTACATTCTCTCCATCCCCTCTGCCTCTGATATACCATGAAAATCCTAATCAAAGTGTTGCTGCATCCTCCTCCTTTTTCTTCTCCCCTTCCTCCTTTTTCCTCATATCTTTAACTCTCCTTTCACCCATAAAGAACCCCATCAAACCCTTTTATATCCCATATTCCTCCATTAATCTCATTTCCCAAGGTCAAAAACCCACTTTTTGATCTATCGGAACCTTTCTTCTCTTACAAAAAATTATTCAAAAAAGCATAGAAAACATGCGTTTCTATGTGTTAAGCTTTAGCCCCTCAGGCTAAGCCCCTTTCTGTTTCTCCTTCCATATGTCCCCACGCCGGAACCGCGTGCTAAACCCGCCAGGCGCTTAACCTCGGAAATAATTCATTGCCCGAAAAACATTGAAAACCTTTGTAAAAGTAAAGTTGGGCTTGTTTTATTTTTCCTCCAAAGGAAATCAAAATTAAAACTCCGCCGTTGATTTGTCCCACGGATCAACGGTGCGGAGCGTCCCGTCATCTGGTGGACCCCTCCCCCTTTCCGCTGCGCTGTTTTCCTTTCCCACCGGTTTGCGCCCGCACCACCTTTCGTCCGGACACGGTTTTGTGCCGTCGGCCAGCGATTCCACGCGCCGGCCGACACGTGTTCTCCACCTCACCCCCAAAACCGCCGTTCCGTGCCGTCTCCCGCGCGTTAAACATGGTCCCATGGCCCCGTAGCGGGATTCACTCCAGCCGTCGGATCTGGGCCCTCCCATCCGACGGTCCTCGATCATCTTTCCCGCTCGTCCTTTAACCGATTCGCTCGCCCGTTAATCTTGCCCCAGCACGTTTAAAATCCAATCCCCGCCGTCGGTCTCTGTAGATCGACGGTCTGCATCTCCTCTCCCGATTCCATTATACGGTCCACTTTCCTCTGCGTTGACCGTGTGATTTGCTCCCAACCGTTGATCGCAATACGATCAACGGTCCCGATTTCTCCGTCCACCCGCACGCCCTCCGATGCAGTCTACCCATATAAACGCAGGATTTCCTCATTTTTCTTGTTTTTTGCAGGTTTTCAAAGGTTTTTCCTTCGTATTCTACGAAATCTGAAGGATGAGAGTGACGACTCCAATCCTCCCGATTTGTCCAAGGAATTGATCATACGGAGAAGAACAAAGATATTTACAAAGCTTCATGAGCTTTGGTTGCCGCATGTCCCTGCAAAGCTTGAAGAAGGCCGCCAATATCAGAGCGGAGAAAGAGTAGCAGATCAAAGGTAGAATGAACCAGAGCAGTGGTTTTGTGAGAAGATTGGCGGGGATTACGGCTAAGACGGTTATCAAAAGCCTAATCCCCGGCTCAGAACACAGATTAAAGCAAAACCTAAAAGTGTTCGGCAGACAGATCGCCTCCACCGCCATACTTCGAGGCGAATTGATTCCTCAACCACCACAGTGCCACCTATTGCCTCAGAAAGCTCAAACAGAGGATGAATTTATTGAACAGGATCAGATATTATGCCTCGAACAACCAAAGAAGTTATTACTGCACCGAATTTCAACGACAAAATATCTGCAGAGCAACCCTAACAGTACGCAGAGCCTCAAAGGTCAATATAAGCTCTCTTCGAGCTTACTTCTTAAGTATAAACACATTAATGCAATATAACACCTGTAGAATTTCTTCATCGAACCTCTCAGGGTCAGGAATACATTAATTCTGCATTGATTGTGTTTGATATCTTTTAATTGGATCTCACCTCCTCATCCTTCTATAAATACCTCAATAGAAGATGAGTGAGGGGTTGGATTAGTTGGTTGTTAATGTAATTGCTGAAGCGCCGTAGCTATTTCCGAGTGGAAAACTCTTGACTGTAAATAGTGGTTTCATGGGCTCTTGGAGCTCTGCTTGTAACAGATAGGTTAGATTGTGAAAAGAGATGGATTAAAACACTGGATTTGAAGATTTTAACCGGTTTGAAGCAATCAATACAAGCTGATTTATGGGATCCTGGTCTATGCCGATGGTGATGTTATTCTCAGTGTAACTTGTTATTTTATTTCTGTTTTCAATTTGTTTCATTTTCTACTATAAAGAACAGTTTAAACAGTGTTAGAGTTTGCTGTACACCAGTAACCTTCTCTGGCTGAAAAATCTTTATCCCAATGTTTTCTTCTTATCGTGTTATTTAGAAATGATTTAATTCAGTCTAAGCACAGAGATGCTGGCGTTCCCTCATCTTTTCGTCACTGCTGAATGTTGTTTTTAAATGTTACTTTCATATATGTTGTGTAAGGAATGAATTGAGGAAATCAAAGGCTAGCCCTGAGTCCCTTTCTTGTTTGCTCAACTATTTGTCCGTTTCCCTTAGGATGTGTCAAAAGCTGACTAGTTTCAAAGTACTTATCAGATCTTGGGCCATTCTGTGTTATCTTGGTGATTGTCTTGGAAGTAACTAAGTAAAGGAGAACTAAGATGAGGAGAAAGGTGAGCCCTGCCCACTAGTTTCTACTCCAAAGGTTGCCTTCAAGTTTCCCTTTGTTTTTAATCTGTTTTCTATTAGAAGTGTATCAAAGGCTGGCTAGTTTCAATGTACTTACCAGATCCTAGTTTGCTTCTATGTTTTTCTTAAGTGCCTGGTCAAAGGCTGGCTAGTTTCAAAGTACTTACCAGATCCTGGGCTGCTCTTTGTTCTGCATCTGTTGATTCTTTTTCTTGTTGTATCACCCCATTCCATAAATCAAACTTCAAAGAGATCCTTAGGCCTAGATGACTTGCCCCATAGATTACTCTTGAACCTGGATGTTTCAATTAAATTCTCTTATGACTCCATAGCCCAATGGATTGAAAACTTTCCATCATCTTTCTTTAGAATCAAAGCTTATTCTGTTCACTTGCAACTTCTCACCTTTGAACCTATTTGCATATAGATCTTTCCGTCTCAGACAGCAACTATGTTCAACCATCTGAGAAAACCAAACAAAACCCTTGGCCTTCATAACTAGCCTAATATCATCACCCCAAACTTCAAAGACAATATCCATCTTTGTACATACTGGAGAGATCCCTCTCCGGATTCAGGAGGGCTAGATCCTAGAATCCCAAAGTTGGTTGAAATGATGTTAACTCTCTGATCGGACTTTGCCAATCTTGCTTGCTACAGAGACCTAACACCCATTAATGGAGAATCATGGTTAAATCTCACACTATTTGTTGATAACCATTTTCTTTAACTGACAACCATGCATAGTTCTAGCGCATAATTGCAAAACATGGAAAAAAAAATGAGCATAAAGTTCAGAAGCCCAACCTACCTTAATGGAGAAAAAAATTAAATCAAAACTCACGTATACTGTACCAACCATTGAAATGATAGAAACATGAAAGAAATTTTCATGATACTTCTCATCAAGGACAAACAAAATAATATCACCTACAACAATAATCTTGTGCAAAACACACAAAAGGTACACATTGAAACTTTATATTTATAACAAAATACATTTGTATGGTATTGATGGCTTTGCTCCCATAAAAAAATTGTCACTTGGTCAATGTTTATGGAGGAAATGATAGCACATTATGAGGATACAAAGAGAAACACATTTTTTAGCCAATTGATAAATCTCAGGATTGATGTCTTCATAGGGAATTTAAAGGATAACATCCAACATGAGGTTCACATTTGGGAACCTGATTCATTGGAGAAGGCATTCCGGTTGGCAAGAAAAATTGAATGTAAAATTATGGCGACAAGGAAGCCTACCACTCACATCCATAAAGATGGAAGTTTTGCTACTCCTAGACTTCCACAACCTATAAGGTTGACACCACAACAATTGGAAGAAAAAAGAGCAAAAGGGCTTTGCTATAGTTGTGATAGCAAATACACTAAATTTCATAAGTGTGCTGAGAAGAAATTAATTTACAAAAATTGTAAAGAGGAGGAAGAAAATGAACAAGAAACTTCAAAAGAAGAGGATATACACTAGGAACCAACCCTAGAAGAGGAAGAAATGAGTCTGACCATATCGTGTAATGCATTGGAATGAATTACCACTCCTTAAACTCTCAAGATAGAAGGACATATCAAGAAGAAAAAGGTAATAGTGTTGATTGATTTGGGTAGTACCCATAATTTTATTCATTGTAAGGTAGCCAAGGAATTGAATTGTTTCCTATATCCAGCACCAGAATGTCAAGTGAAGGTTGAAAATTGAGGAACTATAAATTGCTCTGTAAAATGCCATAATATCAAGCTAACCATGGGGTAATATGTATTGAATATTCCAATGCTTTCAATTCCAATGGGAGGTGTTGATGTTGTAATAGGAGTACAATGGTTACAATCTTTGGGGACGATAGCTTTTAATTTTCAAGAACTTTTTGTGAATTTTTTTTCGGAAGGAAAGAAAGTCAAATTACGAGGTATCATAGGGAAGATAGGAAATATAATAAGCTCTAATGTCATTACAAGAGCTTCGGAAGAAAGAACAACGAGGCATAATTGCACAATTATTCTCACTAGAAGTTCCAACATAAAAATCATCTATTTCTCCAGATCTCCAAAAAGTCTTGGACAATCATTCCAAGGTGTTTTAAACTCCTGAAGGACTCCCACCTATTCATGATCATGATCATGCTATTCATTTGATTCCAAGAAGTGTTCCTCCAAACATCAGGCCTTATAGATATCCTTATGTTCAAAAGAGAGAAATTGAACATATGACTGCAGAATACAATTAGAGGTTGGTATAATTCAACCTAGTCAAAGTTCTTTCTTTTCTCTAGTATTATTGGTGAACAAGAAGGATGGATCATGGTGCATGTGTCTGGATTATAGGGAGCTCAATAAGAACACTATTAAAGATAAATTTCCCATTCCTGTGATTGAGGAATTATTAGATGAATTACATGGAGCAATTTATTTTACCAAGTTGGATCTTCATTAGGGATATCGTCAAATTAGAATGAATACTGAAGATATTCCGAAAAAAACATTTCACACTCATGAGGGTCATTATGAATTTTTGGTCATGCCTTTTGGCCTTACCAATGCACCTTCTACATTTCAAAGGTTGATGAATTCCATTTTCAAGCCCTTCCTTACAAAATTTGTGCTAGTATTTTTTGATGATATACTAATATATAACAAGTCTTGGAAGGATCATGTTCAACATGTTGACATGGTGCTCAAAATATTGGAGGAGAAACAATTATATGAAAAAACATACAAATGTTTCTTTGGAGTAAAAGAGGTGGAATATCTGGGTCATATTATATCTCACAAGGGTGTTAAGGTAGGCCCTAACAAGATTAAAGCCATTACGGAATGGAAAGTCCCCACAACCATAAAACAGTTGCGAGGATTTCTCAAGTTAGCAGGGTATTATCACAAGTTTGTTAATAATTATGGGAGAATAGAAGCACCTATAACAACATTATTGAAGAAATATGTATTTTCATGGACTCTTGAAGCAAATAAGGCCTTTGAACATCTTAAAGAGGAAATGTGCCTAGCACCGGTCTTAGCTATACCAGACTTCACAAAAAACTTTATTGTGGAATGTGATGCCTCAAGAAATGGAATTGGTGTTGTTTTAATTCAAGAAGGAAGGCCCATTTCTTTTGAAAGTCGTCTAATCAAATGAAAGTGTTTATAGAAAGCTATTTATGAGAAGGAAATGTTAGAAATACTACATGCACTAAATAAATGGTGACCTTACCTAATGGTAAGACACTTCAAGGTAAAAATTGATCATGATAGTCTTAAACACTTTTTGGAATAAAGACTATCTTCAGAAGAGAAGAAAAAATGGGTCACAAAGATGTTGGCTTATGACTTTGAAATCATCTATAAAAAAGGGAATCTAAATGTTGTTGTAGATGCACTCTCAAGAAAGAATGAAGAGGTGGAAGAATTTCTTTGTGCCATTTCTATTATCCAACTAGATTGGATAACCGAAGCAAGGTATGAATGGAAGAAGGATGAAGAAGTGTGGACACTCTTTCAAAATTTGCAGCAAGATCCTAGTACATCTGATACATTTAGTTAGAAAAATGATTCCTGATGGTACAAGGATCGCTTATATCTTTGTAACAATTACCACCTAAAAAAATTATTCTTTTTGAATTTCACACTTCTCCTTTAGGAGGATACTCAGGATTTTAAAAAACTTACCACAGGGTCAAGAACGAATTTTTTTGGGATGGCCTTAAATCTGATATTCAAAAGTTTGTGGTGGAATGTTTGGTTTTCCAGCAAAACAAATTTGAGACAATTAAGACCCCGGGTCTTCTACAACCTTTATCCATTCTAAGTTAATGTTGGGAGGATATTTCAATGGATTTTATCACAGGTTTACCTAAGTCTGAAGGAAATAGTGTCATCATGGTGGTAGTTGATAGACTTACCAAGTATGCACACTTTTGTGCATTATCTCATCCATTTGAAGCAAGTACATTTGCTACTACATTTATGGAAACAATTCACAAGCTACATGGAAACCCAAAGATTATTGTAAGTGACATAGATCCCATTTTTACTAGAAATTTTTGGATGGAATTATTTTCTTGTTTGGGTACTCAACTAGATCATAGCTCATCGTATCATCCTCAATCCAATGGTCAAACTGAGATAGTGAATAAATGTTTGGAAGTATATCTTCGTTGTTTTGTATTTGATAAACAAACACAATGGGTCAAGTGGTTACCTCTCACTTTATGGTGGTATAACACTTCCTTCCATATTGCAGCAAACATGACCCCATTTATGGCACTTTATGAATATCATCCACCATCCATCACATCATATTTAAGAGAAAATTATAAGGTTCAAGTAGTGGAAGATCACATCGAGCATCAACAAGAAGTTATCCAACTCTTAAAGGATAACCTAAATTTGGCACAGAATCAAATGAAACAACAGGCAAATCAACATCGCAGCAAGAGAAGTTTTGATGTAGAGACTGGGTATTTTTACGGATACAACCATACAAAAAAATGTCCCTCAAGCTAACTAAGAAGGATAATAAATTATAGCCAAAGTAATATGGTCCTTACAAGGTGTTTCAAAATATTGGTACTATGGCATACAAATTGGAGCTTCCTGCTTCGCCGCGAGTGCATCCAGTGTTCCATGTTTCATGCTTAAAGAAGGTTATAGGTGAAAAACTTCCAATTCAAATAATATTTCCAGAACTTGATGAGGAAGGAAAGATCATATTGGAAGCTGAAGCAGTCACGGAAACAAGAACTCGATAGCTACGGAATTGATCAATTTCAAAGTATCTCATCAAGTGGAAGAACTTACCCACTGAATATTCTACATGGGAGGATGAGAATTTTATACAAAAGCATCTAGAGCTACTCAAGCGTCGAGGAAAAATATATTTTGAAGGATAGGGGCATGTTAGGTTCCTATATTAATAGTGTAGTCCCTTATTTTTGTTAGTGTAACCCCCTTATTTTTATTGTTGTACCCCTGCAACCCCAATATTGTTATTATTGTGTCCTTACATTATTACTATTAGGTTGGCTAGGATTATATTGTGACCTCAAGGACTCCTATATATAGAAGGAGGTTTTGTCATTTGTATCATCCAATAATTGTTCATTTATGTAATGTAAATGAGGTTCCCCCCTTGAAGTGGTTTATTTCTAAGGTGTTGAACTCTCTTCTCTTCTATTTTTGTTTTCATAATACACTCATTTAAGATACTCCTGTAGTTGAAATTTCAAGCTGAAAATTCCTTTCCATTTATTTTCAAAGAGAAATGATCCCTTTAAAAATATTTTTTGAGGTAGATATGCATCTCATCATTCCATCACATAAGCCAGAAAGGTCACTCCATTTAACTTTCCAATTAATGTTCTTGCATGTGCATACATGTAAATAGTATCTCCTCAACCGAGACTTCCAACATGATTAACACACTAAGGTCATATATTTTCCTAGGGAGATTTGATAGCTTATACAGGCTGATACAATATTGGTTTCGAGGTGTCATTGGAGATTTAAATGGATCTTTTATTGGAAAATTTCCAGAAGCAAAGAATTCCTTCAGGGCTTAGGGAATATTGACCTTTTTTTTTCAATTAATCCCAATTCCTGTTGTCTATTACATGTCTGCACCTTCTAACATGCACCCACCTCCTAAAGATTTCTATTATTATGATGATTTGATTAGAAAAAGAAAACTAAGATGCAAATAAAGAATTTGAGATTACTCCACACCCCCCAGCCCCCACCCACTCACATAACAAAACTAAAGCATAATAAAAACATAAACAAATATGTGCCACATATCTGTGGTTCTAACTTATAATTTCGTATATTGAATTTAAATTAAAGGAATCTTTAAAAAACCCTTGAGATATTGTATATTATGCATTGAGAAAACCTGTTGATCAACTTCTAGAAAACATATATACTATAATATTTCTTACATTTTTCCTTTTACTACAAAAACAAGAGAGATGTATGGAGACCATAGTTTTGGAATTTCTACTAAATATTTGCAACATATTATAGATGTCCCCCTCATTATCTGTTTCTATAAACATAATAGTCAAGCATTACCAAAAATGATATTTTAAAGAATTTTAACTATATACTTCTTTGAAGTAAATTTCAAAAATATAGATGTTACCCATTCTATTAGATGGGTGAAAAAAAAAAATTAGTAGTATTTTATCTATACTTCAGTAGATGTTCTTCTAATTTTTAAAAATTCATTCATAGAATATTTCCATCACTGAAAAATTAGAGATGCTCCCAAGTTTCCTACCAATGTAGAGAAACAAGTCTTTTCATGGATAAAGGTATTTGATTTGGGCTTCCATATCATGAGTGACTGATTGTGGCATGGCTGGAAGTCTCAAGGTTCAAAAACAATAATATACTTTTTATCTTGTTCAGTTGAAGAGCATTCCTCAATCATACATGCCATGTTGTAGGAAAACAAACTCCATTTCTTAAAAGAACATGCTTCTATGTCTCCACAAAATTAAATTTACAAAATTTCTTAAAAATCAAAATAAAAAAAGGTTATAAGCCACAAATCTCTTTGTATATTTAGTTGAAATAAATAAAAGATTTTTAAATCCT